>JAVSCE010008628.1:0-51906 GCA_032199065.1 Smutsia gigantea
TCACTGGCAGGAGGAAGAGAAACAGAGTGGGGGAAGTGCTGGAAGCCTGGGACTGCTGAACACCTAGTCCTGGAGATCTGCTTTGTGAGAGGAAACCTATATTGTGTGGTGCTCTGGGAGATGGACAGCTCGGACAGGCGGACGGCCTGGGAGACTGAGATTCCAGCCAATTGTGGAGGATGGGATTCACATCCGGCCGCTCTGTGTCAGAGGAAAGGCAGGTGGTCTGAGAGGCTTCCTAGCAGCGAGAGGGCTGCTGAAGGGGCGGGGTTTGCATGGAGCTTGCTGCACATGAGAAGGGAGAGCTGGACAATGTTGTTTGGGCATGCTATGCCCACCTGGTTGGGAACTTTGAGGAGCTTCAGGTGCTCCATCCCCCTGGCTGCCTACTCAGCTCTGAGGTCCCCCACTGTGACATTCAGTCGGCTGCACCTTCCTTCGAGACTTCCGGCACCGGTTTGCAAACTGGCATTCACTGTGCTGGCATCAGGCGGGCGAGAGGGAGGCCCCGCCTACAACAACTAGAGACGCGAAGCACAAGAGGCTTACACCTGTGTGCTTGGCCCACTGGCTCTGACACTGGAGACAAGCACTGCAGACGGGAATCAGGAAACAGATCTTTCCTCCCCCCAGGAACAAGCTCCACTTCCTTACGACTCCCAACCTCACTCTAGGGGCTGAGTAGCTCCATAAACTGGAGCTTCTGGGCACTAGAGGGCACCACACAGAAATATGAAACATCAGAACATGGTTCAGACCAAAATCTCACAAACCCCAGAAAAAGAGCCAAATGAAACCAAACTCACCAATCTTTCTCAAAGAGAGTTCAAAATAAAAATTACAAACATGCTTATGGAAGAACAGAAAAATATTCAAGAACTCAGGAACGAATTTAAGTCGGATGTTCAATCATTAAGAAATACCATATCTGAAATGAAACATACAATGAAGGGATTTAAAAGCAGATTAGATGTAGTAGAAGAGACAGTAAATGGAATAGAAATTAGAGGATACAAGGAAACTGAGGCATAGAGAGAAAAAAGGATCTCTAAGAATGAAAGAATACGGAGAGAACTGTGTGACCTATCCAAACGGAACAATATTTACATTATAGGGGTACCAAAGAAGAAGAAGAGAGAGAAAAAGGGATAGAAAATGTCATTGAGGAGGTAATTTCTGGAAATTTCCCCAATTCGGGGAAGGAGATAGTCTCTCAAGCCATAGAGGTTCACAGATCTCCCAACACAGAGGAACCAAGGAAGACAACATCAAGACATATAATATTTAAAATGGCAAAGATCAAGGATAAAGACAGACTTCTAAAAGCAGCTAGAGAGAGAGAAAAGATTACAAATAAAGGAAAACACATAAGGCTATCATCAGACTTCTCAACAGAAACCTTACAGGCCAGAAGGGAGTGGCATGATGTATTTAATGCAATAAAGCAGAAGGGCCTTGAACCAAGAATACTTTACCCGGCAAGGTTATCGTTTAAATTTGAAGGAGGGATTAAACAATTTTCAGATAAGCAAAAGCTGAGAGAATTTACCTCCCACAAACCATGTCCACAGTGCATTTTGGAGGGACTCCTATAGATGGAAGTATTCCTAAGGCTAAGCAGATGTCACCCAAGGGAAGACAAAGAGTACAGAATACGATTCATAACATACAAAGAACAGAGGAGGAAGAAAAAGGAGAAAAAAAAAGAACCTCTAAGTTGTGTTTGTAATAGCATACGAAATAAGTTAAATTAGACAGTTAGATAGTAAGGGAATTACCCTTAAACCTTTGGCAGCCATGAATCTAAAGCCTGCAATGGCAATAAGTACATACCTATCGATAATCATCCTAAATGTAAACAGTCTGAATGCACCCATCAAAAGACATAGAGTCACTGAATGGATAAAAAAACAAGACCCATCTATATGCTTCCTACAAGAGACTCACTTCAAACCCAAAGACATACACAGACTGAAAGTGATGGGACGGAAAAAGATATTTCATGCAACTAATACTGAGAAAAAAGCAGGCATTGCAGTACTTGTATCAGACAAAATAGACTTTAAAACAAAGAAAATCACAAGAGACAAAGAAGGACATTACATAATGATAAAAGGGTCAGTACAAAAAGAGGATATAACTATTATAAATATCTATGCACCCAACACAAGATCACCTACATATGTGAAACAAATACTAACAGAATTAAAGGGGGAAATAGACAGCAATGCATTCGTTTTAGGTGACTTCAACACACCACTCACTCCAAAGGACAGATCAACCAGGCAGGAAATAAGTAAAGAGACAGAGGCACTGAACAACTTATTAGAACAGATGGACCTAACGGACATCTACAGAACACGCCATCCAAAAACAACAGGATACACATTCTTCTGAAGTGCACATGGAACATTTTCAACAATACACCATATACTAGACCACAAAAAGAACCTCAGTAAATTCAAAAAGACTGAAATTGTCCCAACCAGCTTCTCAGATCACAAACGTACGAAACTAGAAATAAATTACACAAAGAAAACAAAAAAGCCCACAAACACATAGAGGCTTAATAACATGCTCCTAAATAATCAATGGATCAATGACCAAATAAAAACAGAGATCAAGCCATATATGGAGACAAATGACAACAATAATTCAAGACTGCAAAATCAGTGGGACACAGCAAAGGCCATGCTAAGAGGGAAATATATTGCAATACAGGCCTACCACCGGAAAGAAGAACAATCCCAAATGAACAGTCCAAACTCACAATTATTGAAACTAGAAAAGGAAGAACAAATGAGGCCCAAAGTCAGTAGGAGGGACATAATAAAGATTAAAGCAGAAATAAATAAAATTGAGAAGAATAAAACAACAGAGAGAATCAATGAAATCAGGAGCTGGTTCTTTGAGAAAATAAACAAAATAGATAAACCCCCAGCCAGACCTATCAAGAAAAAAAGAGAGTCTACACACATAAACAGAATCAGAAATGAGAAAGGAAAAATCACTGTGGACATCACAGAAATACAAAGAATTATGAGAGAATACTATGAAAAATGATATAGTAAACTGGATAACCTAGAAGAAATGGAAAACTTTCTAGAAAAATACAACCTTCCAAGGCTGACACAGGAACAAACAGAAAATCTGAATAAACCAATTACCAGCAAAGAAATTGAACTGGTAATCAAAAAACTACCTAAGAACAAAACCCCTGGAGCAGATGGTTTCACTGCTGAATTTTATCAAACATTTACTGAAGACCTAATACCCATCCTCATTAAAGTTTTCCAAAAAGTGGAATAGGAGGGAATACTCCCAAACTCATTCTATGAGGCCAACATCACTTGAATACCAAAACCAGGCAAAGACACCACAAAAAAAGAAAATTACACACCAATATCCCTGATGAACATAGACGCAAAAATACTCAACAAAATATTAGCCAACTGAATTCAAAAATACATCAAAAAGATCATCCATCATGATCAAGTGGGATTCATCCCAGGGATGCAAGGATGGTACAACATTCGAAAATCCATCAACATCATCCACTGCATCAACAAAAAGAAGGACAAAAACCACAGAACATCTTATAGATGCTGAAAAAGTATTTGACAAAATTCAACATCCATTCATGATAAAAACTCTCAACAAAATGGGTATAGAAGGCAAGTACCTTAATATAATAAAGGCCATATATGACAAACTGACAGCCAACATCATACTTAACAGCAAGAAGCTGAAAGCTTTTCCTTTAAGATCAGGAACAATACAAGGATGCCCACTCTCCCCACTTTTATTCAACATAGTTCTGGAGGTCCTAGCCATGGCAATCAGACAACACAAAGAAATAATAGGCATCCAGATAGGCAAGGAAGAAGTCAAACTGTCCCTGTTTGCAGATGACATGATATTATACATAAAAAACCTAAAGAATCAGCTCCAAAACTATTAGATCTAATATCTGAATTCAGCAAAGTTTCAGGATACAAAATTAATACACAGAAATCTGTTGCATTCCTATACACTAACGAGGAATTAACAGAAAGAGAAATCAGGAAAACAATTCCATTAAGAATCGCATCAAAAAGAATAAAATACCTAGGAATAAACCTATCCAAGGAAGTGAAAGACCTATACCCTGAAAACTACAAGACACTCTTAAGAGAAATTAAAAAGGACACTAATAAATGGAAATTCATCCCATGGTCTTGGCTAGGAAGAATTGATATTATAAAAATGGCCATCCTGCCTAAAGCAATCCACACATTCAATGCAATCCCTATCAAAATACCTATAGTATTTTTCAATGAACTAGAGCAAATATTTCTAAAATTCATATGGAACCACAAAAGACCCCGAATAGCCAAAGCAATCCTGAGAAGGAAGAATAAAGCAGGGGGAATTATGCTTCCTGACTTCAAGCTCTACTACAAAGATACAGTAATCAAGATAATTTGGTACTGGCACAAGAACAGACGCATAGACCTGTGGAACAGAATAGAGAGCCCTGATATAAACCCAAGCATATATGGTCAATTAATATATGATAAAGGAGCCATGGATATACAATGGGGAAATGACAGCCTCTTCAATAGCTGGTGTTGGCAAAACTGGAGAGCTACATGTAAGAGAATGAAACTGAATTACTGTCTAACCCCATACCAAACTCAAAATGGATCAAAGACCTTAATGTAAGTCATGAAACCATAAAACTCTTAGAAGAAATTATAGGCAAATCTCTCTTGGACATAAACATGAGCAAGTTCTTCATGAACATATCTCCCTGGGCAAGGGAAACAAAAGCAAAAATGAACAAGAGGGACTATATCAAACTAAAAAGCTTCTGTACAGCAAAGGATATCATCAGTAGAACAAAAAGACATCCTACAGTGTGGGAGAATATATTCATAAATGACATATCTGATAAGGGGTTGACATCCAAATTATATAAAGAGCTCACGGACCTCAACAAACAAAAAGCAAATAAGCCTATTAAAAAATGGGCAGAGGAGCTGAACAGACACTTCCCCAAAGAAGAAATTCAGATGGCCAACAGGCACATGAAAAGATGCTCCACATCGCTAATCATCAGAGAAATGCAAATTAAAACCACAATGAGATATCACCTCACACCTGTTAGGATGGCCGCCATCCAAAAGACAAACAACAACAAATGGCTGGCGAGGATGTGGAGAAAGGGGAACCCTCCTACACTGCTGGTGGGAATGTAAATTAGTACAACCATTGTGGAAAGCAGTATCTAGGTTCCTCAAAAAAACTCAAAATAGAAATACCATTTGACCCAGGAATTCCACTCCTAGGAATTTACCCTAAGAATGCAGGAGCCCAGTTTGAAAAAGACATATGCACCCTTATGTTTATCGCAGCACTATTTACAATAGCCAAGAAATGGAAGCAACCTAAGTGTCCATCAGTCGATGAATGGTTAAAGAAGATGTGGTATATATACACAATGGAATATTATTCAGCCATAAGATGAAAACAAATCCTACCATTTGCAACAACTTGGATGTAGCTAGAGGGTATTATGCTCAGCGAAATAAGCCAGGTGGAGAAAGACAAGTACCAAATGATTTCACTCATTTGTGCAGTATAAGAACAAAGAAAAAACTGAAGAAACAAAACAGCAGCAGACTCACAGAATCCCAGAATGGACTAACAGTTACCAAAGGGAAAGGGACTGGGGAAGATGTGTGGGAACAGAGGGATAATGGGGAAAAAGGGCTATTACAATTAGCACATATAATATAGCAGGGGTGGGGGTGGGGTGGGCGGATATGGGGAAGGCAGTATAACACAGAGAAGACAAGTAGTTATTCTATAACATCTTACTACGCTGATGGACAGTGTCTGCAATGGGGTATGTGGTGGGGACTTGATAATAGGGGGAGTCTAGTAACCATAACGTTGCTCATGTAATTGTATATTAATAATAGCAAAATAATTTTTTTTTAATTGGAACATATGACCTCTAAGGTCCATCCTCGACCTGTACTTAACAGGCAAAGAGCACAGAACTTGGAACAATACAACCTGGTCTTGACTTAGCTCATGAAACTAGAAAAGTTACCTAACCTGCCCTTGGTTTCCTCTGTTGTAAAATGGAAATGATAATAGTGTCTACCTCATAAGATATAAATGAAGGTTAAATGAGAGAGTACGTGGGAGGCGCTCAGAACAGTGCTCAGCACATTTGGTACCAGAAGCATATAAGTTCTTATTACTACTCATAGTATTAATTGCCTATGGTTCTGTAATTTAATCATTATTCTGTTATATTTGATTATGGAAGTCACTCATATTAAGGACCATTTAATTATGACTTATCTAAATGCTAGCAACCACAGCATCCTTGCCCTCTAGGCTAACACGGTGGTGGTAAGGATCACCATTCTCAGTCACAGCAGTCAAGTGCAGAGGTTGTCCCTAAGGAATTCATTTAGCCTTTGACACCAATGAGGACAATATTCAGCGCCAACATTGCTGGTTCTAGGAAAGAAATACAGGGAACTACACGTGAATAAAAATGCTGTGCTAGACACTTGGACAAGTCACGGTTTTCTTAACACTCCAAATTTGCTGGCAAGTCCTCCATGACCTTTTCTAGATGATTCTGAATTCCAGACATACACAGGTATTTTCTTCTCAGCATGCAAGAGTGAGATATGGCATCATTTTAGGACTGTTAATTTCTTTCAATAACAAAGTATAGCAAAAAGAAAATATAATTTAAAAACAGTAGGTTGTGGTTCATATCAAATCGCCTTTTCCCAACAGCTTCAAAATATGGAACTGGTGGGACATACAGAGAGCTGGATAGTTAGTAACGTGATCTGAGGGATCTGGGTTCAAATTCTAGCTCCACCATTGTCCAGCTTTTGTGAATGAACTTCAGTTTCTTCTCTTAAATGAGAAAAATAAAATCTGCCTTACAGAGGCCATGTTGCCAATAATGTATGTCAGGTGACCAACAAACTAGCCAAGCCATAGTGGGCATTCAAAACCAAGTGTTCTGTGCCAGGATCTCCTCTGTGTGTGTATGATGTGAACAAAATAGATACAGTCCCGTCACTCAAGAAGTTTGTAGGCCATGCATGGGTCTATATTGGGTGGGCCTGAGACACAACCCGGGGCTCTCTGTAAGGAAAAAACATACAAACTAATGGATAGAAAAGTTGGTACAAAAGAGAGTATTTATTTAGAATGAGAAAAGATCATAACAAATTATTACAGTCTTAGAGAGTCATATATCTTTTATCCTGAAGTTTCTTTAGGGAAATTATCAGAAATATGGACCTAGAAATGCTTCTAATCACAATCTGACTTACAGACTACCTAGAACATTTTACAGGGACCCATGCAAGTGAGGGGTTCTACAGCTTCAGCTTTCTTAGGTTTGTGGTAAATCTGCCTTTGTTGCAAGCCCAAAAATTATATGTCTTTTTTTTATTGTAATAATTACATTATTTTTAATTTCCAGAGTGTTTTCTATATTGACTGTTTTTAACTCTTCTCCCTAAATCCTGAGGAAAGGCTCAAGTTACCCAACCAGTTCATTTTAGATTCAATTATACTATGAGATATGGTCCTTTGCATGAAAAAACTGCTAACAAGATCACAATTTCTAATGTTTTAATAACAACAGAAAGCTTAAAATATCATTCCACCCTGTCCAATGTTGGCATGCAAATGTTCTCCTTGGGCAAAGAAGTTGAACTTCAGTAAAGTACCAATTTACTAATAGTGATTTCTTCTAAGATCCTTTCTAATATCTCATAATCCATGATGCTTCACTTAATTATTAACTTTATTCTAGACCTTTTTCCCTTTGTGTTGCTAGATGTAGATTCTGGCTCAGGCATTCATTGAATTTAATATTATCATTGGAATTAGAATTCTATAACAATAATAGGGCCATTTATTTTAAGGAACAAATATGTTAGAATTTAGTTTTTACATGATTCATGTGGCAAAATCCTGAAACTATACAAACTGAGAAAATTCAGTGATTTGCTAGAGTAATTTGAAAATATAATGATTGGAAAGAATATAGGAGGGAAATTAATTGAAATGAATTTTAATATGATCATTATTGCTGAGTTTATCTACAGAAAACATGAATATGAACTATTAAAAATAGGATCGGTAAATATTTTCTTTATGAAAACTGGTAACTTTTGTTAATATTTAAGTTCTTTCCTAAAAATAATGAGGGTAAGTAAGATATTATTTCCAAGCAAATTTCAAGATTATCTAAAAGAATTTAAAGAAATAAGTCACATAATACATTTTAATTAAATAATACAGACACACCTCAAAATAATACAGGCATGTTGCAGGTTTGGTTTTAAACCACCAAATAAAGCAAATATTACAATAAAGTGAGGCAAATGAATTGTTTGGCTTCCCATTGCATATAAAGTTGTGTTACACTATGCAATAGTCTATTAAGTGTGCAATAGCATTATGTCTAAAAAAACAATGTTCAACGCCATGACTCGATAATATCTTACTATGCTTATGAACAGTGATTGCAATGGGGTGGAGGGGGAGGACTGATAATATGGGTGAATGTTGAAACCACAATATTGCTCATGTGAAACCTTCATAAAATTGTATATCAATGATAACTTAATTAAAAAATAAAAAAACAATATTCATACCTTAATTAAAAAATACTTTATTGCTAAAAAATGCTAACCATCATCTGAACTTTCAGCGAGTTGTAATCTTGCTGGTGGAGTGTCTTGCCTTGGTGTTAAAGCCTGCTGACTGATCAGGGTAGTGGTTGCTGAACGTTGGGGCGGCTGTGGCAATTTCTTAAAACAACATTGAAGTTTGCCAGATTGATTAAATCTTCTTTTCACAAACTACTTCTTTGTAGTGTATGATGCTATTTGACAGCATTTTACACACAGTAGAACTTCTTCCAAAATTGGAGTCAGTCCTCTCAAACCCAGCTGCTGCTTTATCAACTAAGTTTATATATTCTAAATCCTCTGTTGTCATTTCAACAATCTTCACAGCATCTTTACCAGGAGTAGAGTTCATCTCAAGAAACCACTTCCTTTGCTCATCTGTAAGAAGCAATTTCTCATCTGTTTCAGTTTTATCAGGAGGTCACAGCAATTCAGTCACATCTTTAGGTGGCACTTCTAATTCTGTTCTCTTACTCTTTCCACCACATCTGCAGTTACTTCCTCCACTGAAGTCTTGAATTCCCTCAAAGACATCCATAAGGATTAGAATCAACTTCCTCCATACTCCTGTTACTGTTGATGTTTTGGCCTCTTTCCATGAATTATGAATGTTCTTAATGGCATCTAAATTGGTGACTTCTTTCCAGGTGGTTTTCAGTTTACTTCACAGAGATTCATCAGAAGAATCACTCTTTATAGCAGCTATAGCCATACAAAAGGTATTTCTTAAGTAATAAGACTTGAAGGTTAAAATGACTCCTTGGTCCATGGGCTGCATATTGGCTGTTGAGTTAGAAGGCATGAAAACAATATTAATCTCATTCTCCATCTCCATCAGCACTCTTGGGTGACCAGATGCATTGTTAACGAGCTGTCATA
Source organism: Smutsia gigantea (assembly GCA_032199065.1). Lineage (NCBI taxonomy): Eukaryota > Metazoa > Chordata > Mammalia > Pholidota > Manidae > Smutsia > Smutsia gigantea. The sequence goes on from JAVSCE010008628.1 coordinate 9,609, forward strand.
TTTTGAAGGAGATTTTTTTTTCCTGAGCAGTAGTTCTCAACAGTGGGCTTACTCTTTTTGTTTACGTTTTTATTGAAATATAGTTGATACACAATATTATATTGGTTTCATATGTGCAACAGTGGGCTCACAACATTCAGAAAACCTTGTTGTAAACAGATGTGCTGTCACCCAGGCTTTGTTGTTCCATTGGTAGAGTACAAGCAGAGTAGACTTAGCATAATTCTTAAGGGTCTAGGATATTCAGAATAAAGGAGCCTTGGCTTCAACTTCAAGTCACCTGCTACATGGGCCCCTAACAAGACAATCAGCCTGTCCTTTGAAGCTCTGAACCAGGCATTGACCTCCCCTCTCCAGCTATGGAAGTCCTAGATGACATCTTGGCATCTTCTTCCAGTATGAGGCTGTTCCATCTACATTGAAAATGTTTGTTTAGTGGAGCCACCTTCATTAATTATCTTCTGGATAACTTCCTGCAGCTTCTACATCAGCACTTGCTGCTTCACCTGCACTTTTATGTTTCCTTAAACCTCATGAACCAGCCTCTGCTAGCTTCCAAGTTTTCTTCTGCAGCTTCCTCACCTTTCTCAGCCTTCAAAGAATTGAAGAGAGTTAGGGCCTTGCTCTGGATTAGGTTTTGGCTTAAGGGAGTGTGTGGCTAGTTTGATTTACTATCCAGACCACTGAAACTTCATATTAGCAATAAGGCTGTTTTACTTTCCTATCATTCACATGTTCACTGGAGTAGCAATCTTCATTTCCTTCAAGAACTTTTCCTTTGCATTTACTTGGCTAACTGGTGCAAGGGGCTTAACTTTTGGCCTATTTGGCTTTAGAGATGCCTTTCTCGCTAAGCTTAATCATTTCTAGCTTTTGATTTAAAGTGAGATGTGTGACTCTTTCTTTCATACTCTTGAATACTTAAAGGCCATCATAGGGTTATTAATTGGCCTAAATTCAGTATTGTTGTGTCTCAGGGAATAGGGAGGCCCAAGGAGAGGGAGAGAAAGGCCAGCTGGTGGAGCAGTCAGAACATACACAACATTTATCAATTAAGTTCGCAGTCTTATATGGTTGTGGCCCACGCCACCCACAAACAATTACAATATAACGTCAAAGATCACAGATCATGGATGACCATGACACATACAGTAATCATGAAAAAAATATGAAATACTGCAAGAATTACCCAAATGTGACACAAAGACATGAAGTGGACAAAGGCTATAGGAAAAATGGCACTGATAGACTTGCTCAATGCAAGGTTGCCATAAACCTTCAATTTGTCAAAACCACAGTATCTGCAAAGCACAGTAAAGTAAAACAAGGTATGCCTATAGTACAGCAAAACAAGGTATGCCTGTAGTACAGCAAAGCAAGTTATGCCTGTAGTACAGCAAAATAAGTTATGCCTGTAGTACAGTAAAACAAGGTATGTCTGTGGTCACAGTAAAATGAGGCATGCCTGTAGTGACATGATTTCTTAGCATGAATAGTAAAGTTTACATACCTTAAGCACACAAGAAATATTGTGGAATTCAGCATAAATGAATAAATGTTTAATAATGTGGAAAAGCAGTAATTGTAATTAGTAGAAAACTTTATGTTAATATAAGGAAGTGCTGAACAGATAAAAATGAATCAAACTGAAACATCTTCTTATGTTGACAGATAGTAACAGCACTAGTGGGGGTGAGGATTTAATAATATGTGTAACTGTTGAACCGCTGTGTGTATACTTGAAACCAATATAAGACAGTATATCAACTATACTTCAATAAAAAAAAATGAATCAAACTGAAATTAATCTCAGGCCAAATGGACAATGAGTAAGACTCAATCAGCCACAAAAAATAAACAAGAACAAAATGTCCAGCCATGAAATGCAAGAGGTAAAGGATAGTCAGCTGCAGAACACTCTTTATGCCCACACGGACTTCTTATCATTGTTTTCCATAGCAAGTTAAATTACTTTCAACTTATTCTCTTGAAGTACTTCAAATTTGCATTTGTATAGTTTTCATATGGTCTTTACATATTTTATTACCTCATTCAATCTCCACAATTCTCTAGAGTGTTTAATTTTAGCTCAGTGTAATGGAGAAAGGACTTGAGGCTGCTGAGAAGGAAATGATTTATCCAATATAATAAAGCTGGCAGCCAGACCAGGTCTAGGGCCTGGGTCTCTTGCTTTCAAGACCCAGGTCCTTTCCCCTACAGTAGCATGTAGATGAGTAGCACTTTACATCATTCTTGATGGCCATTTATCTCCAAATAGAGCAATCAACATTTTGAAGCACATGATCAAAAGACACTCACACTGGTGGACAAAATGTGTGGAAAGCAATTTGGAAATATGTAAAACAGTTTAAAAAATAGGTAGCCCATTCCCAGAATAAACAAAATAAATAATTCAAACAAAGCAAAAGCTGTGTGTCCAAAGTTAGTTATTACAACATTATTTATGACAGAAAGAGAGGGAAGGAAGGAAGGAAGGAAGGAAGGAAGGAAGGAAGGAAGGAAGGGAGGGAGGGAGGGAGGAAGGGAGGGATGAAGGGAGGGATGAAAGGAGGGAGGGAGGAAAAACTAATTTCTATCAAAAGAGAGATGACGAAGTAAATCATAATTCATCAAATTGGTGAGTTTGTTATATTGTTAAGATAATCATGAAGACTAAAACCAATATGGAAAATGTTCAATGTGATTTTAGCTGGGAAATACATTTGGAAAAGCTGAATGGAATGCAAAAATATAGAAGAGTTAGCTATGATTCTAGTTTTAAAATAAATTTTCTTTAGGTGTTTTTATTTAATACTTTATAAATGGCTTTAACAATACACAGGTTTATAGTTCACATGAAGATATTACAGCCAAAATGTAACTAAAATCATGCACAGACTTGGAAACATAATGTTTGACAAATGACTGGGGGTTCCTCAAAGACAGACATGTATGACATGCTAGGTTTGTTCATGTCTTCAACCCACGCCTTCCATAGCTCTCCCTCCCACCAGTGTCCCATCATGTCTTCCTGACCTCTAACCTCTTCTACATCTTTGTTTCTAAGTTGTGCCAGCTATCTTATTTGCTTCCTATCATTCATAGAACTTATCTGAGTCTGGACTTCTAGGGGCATCAAAGAAAGCTGCTGCGTGAGACTAAAGGAGAGAACAGAATGAGGTATTAGGCCCCTGGCTGTCTCTCATTGACATTAGGCTTTGCTGGCTGGTTCAAAAAGAAAAAGCTGCTGACTTCCCCTGTAAGCTACTGAATCTAAAGAACAAAGGTTGAAGCTCCCTTAAATCAATCATTCCAAAGGTAGATGGCCTTGTACAAGGTAGAGGGTAGCCTTGGAAAATCGCACAAGGACTGTTGTGCAAGGTTACAGGGCCCAGCTTGCCACCCTCCCCTTCCAACTTCAGTTTAGTTTTCCCAACAGACCTTCTTTTTGAGTGTCAGACCAAAGGACGTATGTAGATATCCCAGTTTCATCAAGATTTGTGTCAAACTCACTATCTCAGAGCAATACTTTTTACCTCGTTACTTGGCAAACAGGATCAAGCTATAAGCATAAGCGCTGCACACAGAACCTCCCCCCACGTTCTCTACATGAGAATGGAGAGGCTGTCTTCAGCCAACAGGAAAGATAACCCTAGATACCTTGATAGCCTATGCAAATAGCAGCAAAGGTGAAAGAGACACTGTGGAACACGAAGGTCACCTTGGGGCATGACAACACATGCACATATGTTTCTCTAGAAAATTTGCTGTGGAAGGTATTGCAGAGGCACATAGCTGTAGTCTTTTAAAATGTCCTATTCCTCATTGAAATGCTGATTTAGCCATGAGTTCATCATGGCTCAGGTCATCTCTCACATTCTCACTGGACTATGCAATAGACCATCTATTTGAAAGAAACTCCCTGCTCCTTTTTTTTTTAAATTGAGGCTGGTTACTTCTTACTGGACTGGCTTAATAAATTTATGCTGATTCCATCTCACTCTCCCTATAGTGTCTGGGGGCATCATACTTGCAGAGCAGCTAGCTTATGGCTCAGAATCTTACATGTGTTCAATGCTTTACAGTTCACATAGCAGAGGTGCACAACAGCCAGAAGATGTAATGATCGCTGTGGCTCTTATGGACAACAGCACTGAGGCTACCAAGGGATTAAGTAACTGATCAGAATAAAGCAAAGAATGACCCCTTTTAATTCTAGTAATGCATGATTGCTTTTGTTTTGAATTTTTAAAAAAAGCAGCTCTCAGGACTTTCTGTTGTGATTCCAGCCCCAGAAAGCACAACTGAGACTACTTAAGGTGAAGTCTGTCCCGGGCTCCCGTGATCCCTTCCAGAAGCTTGAAACTCAGGTTGGAGGCTATAGCCTGAACACTTCTCTAAGAAAAAAACATTCTTAGGTCATCTCTCACATCCTCACTGGAATATGCGATAGAACATCTATTTGAAAGAAAGAAACTCCCTGCTCCTTTTTTTTTTAATTGGGAATATTTGGGCACTAAATGGTTTCAGGATTTTTCAATGAAAATGGAGCAAAGACAGGTAGACAGAGGTAATCTGTCTAGGGAATGATTTGAATTAGCTGTTCATGTATAAAACAAAGAGGCATCAGTTCTGGAAGCCTCACTCTTACATTAATGCCTACCTTTCCCCAGTGTAACAGGACTCAGTGGAACATTTTTGGTGTCCACAGGATCTACAAGATTTGAACTATTGCTCATATTTGATTATTTTTGACGTACAAAAGGCACTTTGAGATAACTCAACTCAGTATAAAGCATCCCTAATGAGCCAAAGAAAAGCAAAGAACAAAACTGAAAGCAGAGTTTGTGGGTTAAAAATAGTAAGGGTTTGTGCACTTGTGTTAGAAACATCCAAATAGGGGAGAAATTGGGAGAATTGGGAAGAGACATCAAGCAAGTCAAATGCGGAGGGGAATCGAGGTGGCTGCGATACAGATAAAGGAAAATTCCATGGCTCGTCTAGACAGAGAAGTGGCCTTGGGCATTTAACTGGCCTGGAGTCCTTAATGGTAGTCCCTAATTTTTATTTGCTCCTCTTTCTGAGTTAGCGCATACCTTTTTCCTGAACTTAAAATTAGCTTTCATTTAGTGACCTATTGTGAACATTTTATGTTTCTCTTTCACGCATTCAATCTTATTTTCCCAGTGAGATTCCTGAGGGCAAGTTCCTGTGCCATTTACTCAGCCTTTCAGGGCAGGGAAATAGGCACTGAGTTAAGTGCTCAGGAAATACCTATTAAATAAACTGGAAACTGATCATGAGGCTCTGTTACCAGAGAGCTCAGCCGGAAAAGTAAACTCTGGTTGGACCAATAAATAATAACATCCACCTTTTGGAAGTACCTCCTAGGTGCTCTCTTCCAGGCTACATGTTTAGTATATCCATTTGCTCTGCCACTAACAACTGTTCAAAGAGTATTATTATTACTAACTTCATTTTCCAGCTGAGAATACTAAGTGGTATCAGAGAGACTAAATGGCTTGTCTAAACCACACCGTAAGTACCCAAACTTCAAAGCCAAGTGTGCTGACCCCAAAGCCCACCCTCTTTCCACTGGTTTTCTGCTTTGTGCCTGCCACTCTTTTATAATAATAGTAACAATAACCAAGGCTTATAATCTTGTTACACTGATGGACAGTGACTGTAATGGGGTATGAAGGGGGACTCGATAATATGGGTGAATGTAGTGACCACATTGTTTTTCATGTGAAACCTTCGTAAGAGTGTATATCAATAATACCTTAATTAATAATAAATAAATAAATAAGGCTTATATAAAGGTTACTCTGTGCCAGGCAGTGTTCTAAAGTCTTTCACATACATTACTTCATTCAATCCTCACAACAAACCTTGGAAGTGGGCTCCATTATTATTCAGTAACAGAGTTTAGAGACTGCATTATCCTGGACTTCTAAATTAGAGCCAGAAGGAAATTCTGTAGAACAATAAAACATAATTCCTCTATGTATTTTTATGTAGAGGAAGAAACCCTACAACCTACATGGTATCTCATCTGCACCCAGCCCCAAGAGGGCCAGGAAGGGAGCCAGGGAGAGATGTAAGATGGAGCTTGGACTCAGGGTTTCTGCCTGCCCCACAGCAATCCTGTTGGAGAGGCTTTAGGTTGGAAGCATAGGGGAAATCGACCGAGAGACAGCTTTGAGGTCATCAGGGATCCCTGGCAGCTTTCCCCTGCATGATCCTATGATTCGTTAATTTGTCCATGAAAAGACCTTCTCTAACAGTCAACTTACAACGCTTGTGAATATAAGGACAATAAAATTAATAATATTTTCTTCTTTTTAGGCTCATTCGAAAGTTTGGCATAACTACAACATAAATTTCCGCTCCCATCAGAAAGGTTGGTTATCGATTACATTGGGATCCCACTGGATTGAACCAAACAGATCAGAAAACGCTATGGACATTCTCAAGTGCCAACAATCCATGGTCTCTGTGCTTGGGTGGTTTGCCAACCCCATCCACGGGGATGGCGACTATCCAGAGGTGATGAAAAAGAAGTTGCTCTCTATTCTACCCCTTTTCTCTGAAGCAGAGAAGAATGAGGTGAGGGGCACAGCTGACTTCTTTGCCTTTTCCTTTGGACCCAACAATTTCAAGCCCCAGAATACCATGGCTAAAATGGGACAAAATGTGTCACTCAGTTTAAGAGAAGTGCTGAACTGGATTAAACTGGAATATGGCAACCCTCGAATCTTGATTGCTGAGAATGGCTGGTTCACAGACAGTCATGTGCAAACAGAAGATACCACAGCCATCTATATGATGAAGAATTTCCTCAACCAGGTTCTTCAAGGTTGGTTGCACATTAGCTCCATTTGTTAAACCTGTTTGAATACTTATCCTATAGGATATTTAAAGTCACCTTCAAATATACGATTGCTGTTACTGTGGTTGGACTTTCGTATTGCCCAATGTTGAAGACTTTTTTAATGTTACTGTCATGTCCTTTTTATAAAAGCTTGAGAGCAAAATAATTTTAGACTGTAGATACATCCTTAATTGGCAACAAGATTCTGTTTTTCACTCTTTTAAAAAGGAGATTATCTAAAAGAGATCTGTCCAGTTTTTTGACAGTAGTACTTTAGTCTAAGATGTTGAAAGCATTCGTTGAAATTATGCTCTTTTTACTTTATTTTATGACTAAATGGTGAAAGGGTCTGAAGACAAAGAATGAGTCATGAATAGTAAAGCTGAGTGATTTCTATTGCTTCTGGATATTTCTCTGATCCTTAGGTATCCCCTCCTTTTCCATTACCCAAGTAGTGACATCTACAGGTGGCTGATTGAAATTATGGAATAGAAGACAAATTATGATGGTTCTGTCCCCTACAGAGCTGGGCTCCATTTCACTCGAATACAAAGAAATGATCAGTGGATCTTTCTAGAAGTCTATAGCTCTCTTTAGAAGTTGCAAACCTGGAAGAAAAACCCAGTTTTACAAGACAGTCTTCAGGGAGGGTTCACAGGGAGAGCAAGAGTCTACTGCCCCAACCTGGGGGAAGCAGCTGCATGGAACGAAGCCGCAACACTCAGCCACGCAGCCATGGGCATGTGCACATGGGGGGCCTCCAGAGCACAGGACTCTGCCTACAGGGCCAGGGCCAAACACCATGTGTTGGATGGAAGGACTATCCATTCCCCAGGTGTTAGCATTCCACCCCTCCTCAGGACCGCACAACTCCAAAGGAACTAGAATTAGGATCTGTTGGAATGTACTTGTCTCACCAGAATCTCTTAGCATGGATTTTCCACCTTTTAGGAAGAGAATATCAGGGATGAAACTCCAAAAATGAAGAAAATAAGGCATTTCTACAAGAAAAATGAAAGCTTTTAAGAAAAGAAAAATGGTTCATGGTTAATTTGGGTATTTGTTGCCTTTATTGCGGCTGTTTGATTTCGTATTACATTTTTACCCAATTCCTAAAAGTTACCGAATCACTAGTTTTTAAAGTTAGAAAGGTCCTGAGAGATCAGCTTTTCCAATCTTTTCTGTTAACAAATGAGGAAACTGATGTCAAGAAACTTGCCCAATAGCACCCTCCCAGGAGCACAGCAGACCAAGCCTGCCCTCCTCACGCCCCTCAACCCAGTCAGGCCTTGTTCTCTTACATCATTGTTTTTCTCCTCCTTATATAAGGAGAAAGAACATTCACTTATGTTCATTTTCAAAACTAATGTTTCAGTCCCTGAAGGATTGTTTTATAGAAGGTCCAGAAACAGGATCCAACCCAAGCTTGAAATGAGACTTAGTCAAAAGCAGACATCTGTATTGGTCCCAAAGGGTTCTGAAAATTTCCATGCCTTCTGACACAGATTTGCACACTATGTCTCAGGAATATTTTTAATTTGATCCTTTAACTGTGTCGTTCACTTGTGGTGGTGGTGAGGGGGCATTCTGGATGAAAACAACTGCCACTTCACATGGTGTGGGGGGGATCATGGGGAAGACAGTGTAGCACAGAGAAGACAAGTAGTCACTCTGTGGCATCTTACTACACTGACAGGTAGTGACTGTAATGGGGTTTGGGGGGGACACGATAATATGGGTGAACGTAGTAACCACATTGTTTTTTCATGTGAAACCTTCATAAGAGTGTATATCAATAATACCTTAATAAAAAAAAATAACTGCCACTTTCCCAGTATAAACATGAATTTTTTATTTGATACAATGGGCCTGTAAATTAGGGGGAAAGGTTGGTTTCACAATATGCTGTCCCCAGCATGTCATTAATGAAATTGTAAACATGAACCAGAGTTTAGGCCTCTGAACATCTCTGCCTTTTTTCTTTCTGTGCAGCAATAAAGTTTGATGACATACGAGTGTTTGGTTACACTGCTTGGTCTCTCCTGGATGGCTTTGAATGGCAGGATGCTTATACCACCCGCCGAGGATTATTTTATGTGGATTTTAATAGTAAACAAAAAGAAAGAAAGCCGAAGTCTTCAGCACATTACTATAAAGAGATCATAAAAGAAAATGGTTTTACTTTAAAAGAGTCCACACCAGATGTGCTGGGTCAGTTTCCCTGTGACTTCTCCTGGGGTGTCACTGAATCTGTCCTTAAGGTAAGTGGCTACTTATAAATAAACCATAAACTAGGACAAACAGCACACAATATTTTATTTCATTTACTCAGTGCCAGCTAAGAGATAATTGTGAGACAATATCAAATACCATGATTACTTGATTATAAAGGGAGGCTGTGGAGAGAAGAAGGAAGAGGATGAGAATTAATGCTCACTGAGAGCCTTTCATGCATCAGAACTCAAAATCTGGTGATGGAGATGATGAAGCTGCCCTCAGGAACATGCAGTCCAGAGAGAACCCAGAGTCATTTCTGTAAGAGGCATTTGTTAGTAATGTCAAAATTATAGGAACGTTTTTTTTATAGATTTTTGCTTTTCCAAAAGTAAACTATTAGTGGCCCTTTATTTAAGAGGTTCCTGTTTTCTTGATAGATTTGGGTAATTTGCCTCTGTATGTCCATTCTTCAGCATATTCAGATAATTTACTCAAATATCACTTGCTCAATAAGGCCTCCTCCACTCCAAAAAATCTTAACTCCATCATGATTCCCTCTCATCCCCCTTTCTTGATTTATTTTTCTATACAGCATTCATCACTATTTAACACATTATATAGTTGATACATTTTTCTTTTTTCCCCTTTAGCTTTATTAAGATATAATTGACATACAACATTGTGTAAGTTTAAGGTATACAGCATATGGATATGATACATTTATATATTGTGAAATGATTACCACCTCCATACTGTCACACCTAATTCCAATTTCTTTTTTGTGGTGAGAACACTTAAGACTTGCTCTCTTAGCAACTTTCTAGTACATAATGTATTATTAGCCATAATCCCCCCCAAAGTTCAGGCTTTCTTATGCTAAGGCTTTTCCTCCTGCTGCATGTTGAGTAGAGCAGTGTCAGGCACATGACAGTTGCTTAATGAAGAGTGGATGAATAAGGTCACCTTGTAGAGTAGGGTGAGACCTTACAGACCTCTTATTTCAAATCCTTCATTCTATAGATGAGGAAGGTAAGATCCATCAGTTAATAACGGAGACCTTAGTGACTTGACTAAGGTACACAGATGGTGGAGGAACTCTTAACAGGCAACCCTCAAGCCCTCATGTGCACCGTGCTCTTTCCAAAATAATAACCATTTTAAGCCATTATTATATGTTGAACATTTAATTGTTACACATATGCATATTCACGCTACTAAATCTTAAAACCCTGATTTTACAGGCAAGAAAACTGAAGCTTAGGTAGGTTACATAACTTGTCCAGTACCCAGTTCCTATCTCCTCCTCCACATGGCAGACAGGCCATCTTTTCCCTACCACTTCAAGTGGGTTTATATTTTCCAAAATTCCAAACTCAGCACAGAAAGATTGCAGGAGAGCTAAAAGTTCCCACCTGTTCATGATCCAACCTGAAAGTTCTTGCTGCATCTGAAGACCCATCTGTTCACCAGTGACTGACACTTTGGATGTTTGCCTCATTCCGGGGACCATATTCCTACTCCTAGAAGGAAAAGCTGATTATTTGGGTCAAGGGCAAACAAATCTGTGCTCAACCAGATCTGGGCTTCATGCTTACACCTGGAGCCCAGGGAGGAGTCAACTACCCATGAACTTGAACTAAGAGGGGGACTAAATTGTTTGCCAAGAACAATTAGGGTGCTTTTTGAAAAATCAACCAGAGGAAGTATAAATACATATTGTGTAGGCAAAAAAAACCCTACATGTCCCTGTAGGAAGACTGACAGAATGAAAGTAACACTTTAAAAATATTACTATGCCTACCTACATACATCCTTATTTTCTCTCAGCCTCTTAGCATTTTTTCTCCTCCAACACATTCATTTGAAAAATTTCAAACTCATACAATAAACACCCATATTCCCTTCATCGAGACTGAGCAATTGTCAGCCTGTTGCCACATTTGCTCTTTTATGAACCATTGAAAAGTTAGACATTACACTTCACCCCAAAACATTTCAGCATGTTTTAAAATAGATATTTTCCTATCTCATTATATCATCATACACAGAAAATTTATATTGACCCAATATCATCTACCATACATTCCAATTTCAAATTTTCCTAAATGTCCCAAAAATGTCCTTTATAGATTTTTTAAAAATGTTTGGATCAAGAATATAAACTAGGATGATATATTAGTCATCATGCCTCTTTAGCCTCCTTTAATTCAAAACAATTCCCCCAACCTCATGGTATTGACATATTTGAAATTCCAGACAAGTTGGTTATAGAATGTCTCATGCTCTGGATCTCCGTTTCTTTATTAGATTCAGTTGACCACTTCTGGAAAAACTACTTCATAAGTTAGGTGTGTATTTCCCAATACATTATACCAGGAACTCCATGATTGGTTTATTTCATTACAGATGTTAGTGTGTTGAAGTAGTGGTTAGTGGTTACCAGATTTCTTGGTTAAGGTGGCATGTGCCAGATCTCTTAACTGAAAGGTATCTTTTCCATTTGTAATTAATTAGTAATCTGATGGTGATACTTTGAGGCCGGATACATATTCCATTCCCCAACATTTCACCCAACAGTCTTAACATTGATCAATAAATATTACCTGAATTATTACTTTGTAAATCACAAAATGATGAATTTCTAATTAGATTATTCCCTACATTCATTAGGCAGATTCTTTTAAATTCAATGCATTATTGTCATTGTTTTGTTAGTCCTTCTGATAATCAAATCATCTCAAATTTGGCCAGTGGGACTCTTTAAAACATTCTTGTATCTTTTTGAAGTGTCCCTTTCAGTTTTTAAACACTTCCATATTTTTCTGTACAGCATCACCTCATTCTTTTCCTGCCCCAGACCTGGAAAAAGCCATTTCTGCAAGAAGCCCAGGATCCTTTCAGTGGGCAACAGAATTTTAGAACTAAGCTCTGGGAGCTATGGTTGAGATTGGGGTGCATGATTACTTAACCAGATCTCTTAGCAGATTAGTCATACCCACTTGCTGAAACTAATGCTTTTTCTGGAGGTTTTTTTAAAGTAAGGCAGACCTTCATTTGATTTTGCCTTACCTTATGGCAAGATTACCCTTTGTAAGCATGCTTGCAATACCACGATGCTTTGAGGTTTCAAACCACTAAGACTGGTAATCTAGCCTAGGAGTATTACTCAAATAATTATATACATATTTAACTTCATGCTCACATGATCAATGTTCTCTCAGTTTAATGTTCTAGAGAACTGGTTGGCAGATGGCAAGTGGGCAGTGATATGATTTTGTAATTAGGCTATGAGAGATGACACATGAGAAAACAATTAGAGGGGAAATATTTACCAGTGGTTGATTATCATTTTTTCAAGTGCATTTAAATTCAGACATGGGAAGAAAAGGTACTTTAAAACAAATACAGAACTTTAACTTTCTCTTATTAATCTTGAATTTTGAAATGTTTTTATTAAGCCCTTTTCTGTTTTAACTTAGACTCAAGAGACTGGCAGGCAATTATTGCAACCAGGGAAAATTAAACTCAAGTCACGAGTACACTTATGTTTGTTGAGTGTTTTAGAGTTGATAGAGCACTTTCCCAGAGTCACTGACTCCTCACAGCACACCTGGGAGCTTGGTGAAATTGCTCTATCACTATACAGAGTTGCCAAGCATGAGTTTCGAAGGGGCAGAATGAAACCAGGAGTCCAGGGTTGTCTCTTTTTTGAAGGTACAGGGAATGAGACACCATCAGATTCAAGAGTCAACCTGGGAATTTGTGGGGGGTATTTTATTGTCCTTTCCACTTATAATCCAAGTACTTTGAGTGAAGAGGGTGTTCAGTATTCTCCTGGTGGATGAATAAATACTGTGTTCTCACAGGGACATGGGTTGGGGAGAACATAATGATGCACATGTGGTGTCATTGGACTTTTCAAATAGGAGGTATTTTCGAGAGTGGCATTTAGCAAATACAAGCGGCCATCCCCTACCCCACCCACTGGCATCTTTCAGGAACTGTGGCCGGGGTCACCCAGCCTCCTCTAGCCCCAAGTGCTGATCTCAGTGAAATCCTCTACAATTGGAATTTTAACTTTGCCCTCAATTTATGTCAGGGTTTGGAATGTCCATCTTTTGTGAGTCCTTTTAACTGAGGGTACCAAGCCAATATCTTGATGCACTTGAACAGAATCATGTGAGACCTCACTGTATAACTTGGGTGTTTAGGACAAAGAAACTGGAAAAGTATTTATCAGTGTTTTCCAAGAAACAACTTGTTTCCCAGGCCAGGCCCTGAGGGTGGTTCATCTGTTTCCTAGTCTCCTTGGGAGATTTCAAGGGCTGGAAGGGAAGATAATCCATCAGGCCTTTTCTCTAACATCACCAAAAGAACAGGAGGAACACACAGGTCCTTAAGAAGGACACACGTGTTTATTTTCTCTGTTGTCAGTGACAGGCAAAATAAGATAAAAATAAGATTCTTCCTCTCACAGGGTATGTGCTGAGAGCTTGTCTTCGGGGTGTGCTTCACCTGAATGTGCTTGTTTTTCACAGCCCAAGTCGGTGGCTTCCTCCCCACAGTTCAGTGATTCTCACCTCTACGTGTGGAACGTGACAGGCAACAGACTGTTGCACCGAGTGGAAGGAGTGAGGCTGAAAACACGGCCAGCTCAGTGCACAGATATTATCAGCATCAAAAGACAACTCGAGATGTTGGCAAGAATGAAAGTCACCCACTACAGGTTTGCTCTGGACTGGCCCTCAATCCTTCCCACTGGCAATCTTACCACGGTTAACCGCCAAGCTCTGAGGTACTACAGGTGTGTGGTCAGCGAGGGCCTGAAGCTCAACATTTCCCCAATGGTCACATTGTACTATCCAACCCACGCCCACCTGGGTCTCCCCACGCCGCTGATGCACAGTGGGGGATGGCTGAACCCATCCACGTCCAAGGCCTTCCGGGACTACGCCGGGCTGTGCTTCCAGGAGCTGGGGGACCTGGTGAAGCTCTGGATCACCATCAACGAGCCCAATCGGCTAAGTGACATCTACAACTGCACTAGTACTGACACCTACAGGGCCGCCCACAACCTGCTGATCGCCCACGCCCTGGCCTGGCGCCTCTACGACCTGGAGTACCGGCCCGCGCAGCACGGAGCCGTGTCGCTGTCGCTGCACTCGGATTGGTCGGAGCCCGCCAACCCCTACGCCGACTCGCACCGGGAGGCGGCCGAGCGCTTTCTCCAGTTCGAGATCGCCTGGTTCGCAGAGCCCCTCTTCAGGACCGGGGACTACCCGCTGGCCATGAGGGAGTACATTGCCTTCAAGAACAGGCAAGGGCTCTCGCGCTCCATGCTGCCTCAGTTCACAGAGGAGGAGAGGAGGCTGGTCAAGGGCGCTGCCGACTTCTACGCCCTGAACCACTTCACCACCAGGTTCGTGATGCACGCGCGCCAGAACAGTAGCCGTTACGAGGGGGACAGGGATGTCCAGTTTCTGCAGGACATCACCTGCCTGAGCTCCCCCACCCGCCTGGCCGTCCTGCCCTGGGGACAGCGGAAGATGCTCCGGTGGATCCAGAAGAACTATGGAAACCTGGATGTGTATATCACAGCCAACGGCATCGACGACCCGTCTCTGGAAAATGATGAACTCCGAGCATACTACTTAAGGAAATACATTCAAGAGGCTTTGAAAGGTGAGGTTCGGGGGTCCATTTCAGATACAGTGAAGTATGACATCCCCAGCTAATGTGAACAAATGGAGAATGCGCATTAGTCACTCATAGTCACTAGGGAAAATTTGGCAAGTATTTAAAAAAAGAAAAAAACCCTGAGATCCCATTCCCCAAAACAAGCACCATCGCCGTTTTGGATTTACTTCCAGCATGCTTGCTAGGCAGTTTAAATAGTCAAGCTCATGCTGCAATCGTCCTGTGTCCCACTATTTTCTTAATGCCACATATTGTCACTGAAAGTACCTTAACATTATTTTAATGATTGCTTAATACCTCATCATATGGACATATTTTCGTGTAACTAACCGTTTGATATTTGGATGGTTTCTCTTTTACTACTAAAAAAAGTAGCTGTTTGTATGTAAATCTTTGTTCCTGATTATCTCCTTAGAATGGATTGCTTAGTATGGAATTACTGGGTCAAATGTTATATAAGAGCTGTGTTTTTTTCCTCTCTCTCTCTCACACACAAAAGCTGTAGTTCAAACTTTTTAATTAAGATTTATTTTGATGGAACTAAACAGCAGTTATCTCACTTTCCCCACCATTGGCATACAATTTTTTAAATCTTATTTTTAAATGTTCACAACAGATTTGTTCAAGCAGCAAAATGATGCCAGAAATTTACTCATTTGACAAATATTTATTGAGCATCTAATATGGGCAAAAACTGTTGGGGGCACTGTATCACCACTGCACAGAATAGATTTTACTGTTCTCATGGAGCTTGTATTTTTGTGGGATGAGTCAACAAATAGGTAAGTAATGTATACATGTCAGAGGTGAAAAGTTCTTTGGCAGAAAAACAGCAGGAAAGAGGGTACCCAGGAGTGGGGTGTAGGAGAGTGGTTTCAATTCTAAAGTGGTTAGGAAAGTCTTCAAAGATCTGGAGAAGGCAGCAAAACTGTGCAGTTTGAGAGGAAGGTTCTAGGTGAGGACAGGAGTGCAAAAACGCTAATGTGGAAGCATGCCTGGCCTGTGTGAACGAGGGAGGTTAGAGTAGTTGGAGGAGAATGAGCAAGAAAGTAATTGCAGTGAGGTCAAAGAGTTAAGAAGAGGCAGACCAGATACAGCTTAGTAACCCATTTTAAGAACTGGCTCTTATGAGATAGGAAGGCTGTGGAAAACTTGTACCAGATGGGTGACATGGTCTAACACTTTTAAGAGTTGTTTTAGCTGCCCTTTTGTGAATGTATCATAGAGCAAGAGTAGAAACAGGATGAGTTCCAAGTCTTGGTAAGAGATAATAGTGGATTGGATCAGTTTAAGAGCACAGAGGGCGGCAAGTGTTTAGGTGCTGGATATATTTTAATGGTTAAGTCAACAGGATTGGATGTGAGGTGTGAAAGAGTGAATATTCCTAAGGTTTTGGCTTGAGCAACTGAAAGGACGAGTGGCCATTTACCAGGTGGGGGAGAGACTGGTAGGAAGAGGTTTCTGGAGATGGGTTGTTTGGTGTCACATAGGTCAAGCCTGAGATGTCTGATACCCAACTGGACATATCAAGCTGGCTATTGGATAGGAGTCTCGGGCTCAGAGGGGAAGTCTGGGGCTGAGATACAAATTTGGGAGTCAAGAGCAAATGGATGGTACTTAAAGCTGGTAAGGCTAGATGAGATCACTAAGGGAGCAAGCAGAGGGCTGAGCCCTGGGGCACCCGATACCCCAGCAAGTTTATATGGAAATGATCCAGTAATGGAAAACTAGTACACCAGAAGAGATGAGATGGAGCAATGTCCTTCAGTAGGCAGAAGAATGAAGTGTCTAAGAAGAGGAGACTGACAGACAGTTATCCTTAACAGGACAGAAAGCTGAGTATGAGTGCAAACACCAGGTGGTGGCATATCATTGTGGGAGATTTGGAGTTCTCTGAGTACTTCGGTTTTTCAGTCAGGTAGGAAGGCCATCACTTCAAACAAACACGACAGGAGGTGCTGTAAGTCTGAGGAACAAGGTCTGAAACAGCTGAGTGAGTGACTAGGGGAAACCAAGTGTGGCTATTGGGCAGCACCAAGGGCACAATTTAGGCTTGGAAATAAGGCCAAACAGGCAAGATTTTTCTGCTTGTGACCCTATTAACAAAAATGACAGTAAGTCCTTTTACATTCATGGCTCCAATTCTTAAATTTACTTTTCCCCCAGGTGTTTTTGTATTATTTATACGTTAAGGCTTTATTTCAATTTTCTTTTTGAACTTAAATTGTGGCACATATTTTCACTTCTCTATCATTAAAAGAATGTAAAAAAAAAGCCCTTTAATGAGTCACCACCTTTCTTTATGGGTATGAGTTTAGTTTGTTTCAATAAAAACTAAGTTCTTATTCAAGATACTGTCCATTAATATTGTTTGTTTCTGGTATTTTTCAGCATACCTGATTGATGAAGTCAAAATCAAAGGCTATTATGCATTCAAACTGACGGAAGAAAAATCTAAACCCAGATTTGGATTCTTCACATCTGATTTCAAAGCAAAATCCTCAATTCAGTTTTACAACAAACTGATCAGCAACAGTGGCTTCCCTTCTGAGAACAGCAGTCCTAGATGCAGTCAAACTCAAAGACACACAGAATGCATCGTCTGCTTATTTCTCATGCAGAAGAAACCGCTGATATTCTTTGCTTGTTGCTTCTTCTCCACCCTGGTTCTACTTTTATCAATTACCATTTTCCATAAGCAAAAGAGAAGAAAAGTTTGGAAAGCAAAGAACTTACAACACATACCACTAAAAAAAGGCCACAAAAGAGTTCTTAGCTAAACTGATCCTATTTCTGTCTGTATGAAATTCTAAAAATTCACTCCAGTTTCATATACTGGTAACTTCCAGAAGACATAACTATATTGCAGGAAGAAGGCAATTTGAGTTACCTGATAATTCATGGTGATGGTAATCGAGGTCAGTGCTGTGTGGTTCAAATAAATTTTCCTTAGGTGTTGACATCTTAATTCACTTCTTGGATCTGAAGATAAAAAGGCTTTGCCTAGACACAGTAAGCTATGAGGACTGATATATTACTTCACAAAGTTTGATGAACTGTTTTCATTATTGTCTAGCTTTCTTCCATAAATACCAACAGTTACTTAGAAGTTTTGATAAAAGTGCAGCTTTGTTTTTGTTAAGACTCCACAGCAGACATTTTAAACTCTTTAACAGTGGATACTCAAGTGATATATTGTCACTTCTACAAGGTGCTTTTCCCCTTAAGTCAGGGTGGTTCCCAAATGTAAAGAACACAATAGGTTAAGTAGTGTTCATCTATTGTCGGTTACAGTTCATCAGTCCCTCAGTTCTTCTCAATAGAAATAACAACTATCAAGCATTCATCAACATCTGGTTTTGTCAGATCTGATTTTTTAATCAGGTATAACTGTAACATGTAACTGCCATAATTCATCCATGGGAAGATCACAGAACTAAAACTGAGAATGAGACCCAGCTGCATGTGGAGAGATGTCATTTAGCCTCTGAACAGCAACTTCTTTAGATATTCTTCCTCATTTATCAGGAGGTGATGAAATCCAGCATACCTAAGAACGCTGCTAACACCTAAGAAGATTAACTTCTATTATCAAGTCAAAGGACCATATTCCCTAAGATCTGCTCTCCCCAAGGAGCTTCAGTTGATGCCATATGCATATACAGACCTCTCAAAGAGGTGTATACAGTCGTATTTTAACCAAGCAACTCTTAACTCTTCAGTTGCAATTCAAAATGTTGATGGTCTGAATGAGTTAACTTTCTGTACTGCACCTTTTGAAGCTGGGATTAAGTAAATTCTTAAACCTGAACTAGAAGAGTCTGACTTGGAGACTTTGAACTCTATGCTTAAGATTTGTTTATAGTGTATTCTCAACACTGGATGAAAAAACTTTAATGTAAAACATACATTTTACCCATTATACCCATTCTTTCTTTAGGTTAGTCAACAATTAAATAACCACCCATTACACAAGTAACTAGTCACTGTCCACCCTCTTCAAGAGTCAAAAGAAAGCTCTTTTGCTCACAAAGCCTTGGTAGAAAAGTACCCTAAATTAAGGCAATTGTTTTCCACGTCCACCTACATCAGAACCCAAATTTGTAACTGATAATAAAATAATGAATAGCAAGTCTCAAAGATACTGTGGAGTTAACAGTTCATTCAAGTAAATGCAAAAGTGATGAGCAATCAATTTGCCATTGGGCTGGCCCAGTTTAAATAGTAAAATTTTGCTTTTTTTTTCTCAGTCTAATCTCCTTACGCCCATTGCACTCACTCCCCCAACCTTGGCAGTTTTTAGTTTATGTTTTAAAATATATCTTCAAGGAATTTTTTTCATATTTTCTCTTTGAGAACCAAGTGGGCCTGAGGTTATACACAATTACAACTGGTTGACTGTTTTAAGTTTATTAACGAGGCAAAAAGACCATCATTTACAAGAATCACTTGGCTGGGTTTTTTCCCTTTGTGCCACATGGACTCACCCTAAGCCCAGAGCTCCAGTGAGTGAATATTCTCAAAGCAATTACCAGTTGAGCAACTCACCATCAATTTTTTAACCTTGAACATCAACGGTTTTGAAAAAGAAATGCATATTCAGCAACAGGATTAACAAAGATCTGGAATTAGATTTAGGTTTTTTCTGGTCTCTAAATACTATGTGCTCTTCGACCAAACTATCTAGTATTTATGGCTTACAAGTCCATTAGTTTTCACTACTTTTTTGACTTCACATTTTATCTTGTTGCCTGGCCATAAACTCCTTCAAATAGTGGAGTCCCTATATCCAATGCTTACAGCCCCTCCTTTCTGTCACCTAGGAATTATTTTACTAGTTTTTAAGCCATCTTCATACAAGACTCTTTAGATAAGTATTTAATATGGTTCATGATTATACTATTAAGGTTTATCCAAACTTAAAAGTCATAAAGGGTCCATTAAAAGCTGTTGATAGCTTTTGACAAGATCTTTACAATTTGGAAAAATCACCTTAAAATATTGTCACATTTTTTAATATTCAATATAACCCTTTCACTAACAAGTCTTTGATGTATATGGAAAATATCCCAACTATGTTTAAAGAGCCTCTGAAAAATGTCTGTACATTGTGACTAAATGTTTAATTCTCAATATAACTTATTCCAAATAAATGGGTTTATGTTTATATATTTAATAACCTAGTCAATTTTAAGAACTGTGGAATGTGAATGGATCTGGTGTTGCACCTGGATTCTGTCCCAACACTGCCTCCCCCCATCTTCCCAAGCTGTGCCTCCTGGATAACTTTCTTCTCATTGTGGACACCTACACCTCAAAGTTGGGAAAAATAACACACAAACGCTTACCCATACACACAGAAGACATGAAAGTCCTCCTTGGGCTAACTAGACTTACTTTTACCATACCCAACTAATTAAATGGCAATCACTCCTTAGATAAAATCAACCTCCAACAAGTGTCCTGTGAAGGTCTCACCCAACATACCAATCCACTTCATTTGGAGAAATTATATTTATTCCTACAGCTGCTACTACTGCCTATACAATGATGCTCAGTATTAACAACTCCATCCCTGTGTAATATTGCCACTTGGAAACTTCTTCCTCAACCCTCAAAATCAGTTTTGAAATCCTGACAATACCTTCCAAAACACCTCCTTTCCAGTCTCATGGCTAATATTTCCTGAGTCTTTATAACACGAAATCTCCCTGGCAATCTGGGTACCATTCACTCAGCAAATAGCTGTGCCAGGCATTGTTCCAGGACCTGAAATATCCTCGTGTAGAAAAGAGATCCTACCCTCATGAAGGAGGAATTATAGCAGGAAAAAAGCATACTACCATCTCACACAAAGTATTAATATTATAAATACTATGAACAAAAACAGTGGAGCAGGGTAAAGGATGCCAGGATGGAGGTGATGAGCACACACAGTGGTACAAGTAGGCTTCCACTGAAAACATAGACTATAGACCTGCAAGTTGCCACTCCAAAGGGAAAAGGCAACTCCTACGAAAGGGAGTTGAGGAACAGGGCGGTCAGTTCAGCTTTGTAGTTAGTAAGAGGGAGAGATATGAATTTGAAAAACACATTCTGGTTGCTGCTGAGAACAGCTGGGGGAGGAACAAAGGTGACCAGTTAAGTCTACTACACTATCCAGGCAAAACATTAGTTTCATTTTCTTCATTGTGAGTAATTTCAAAACTGTAAGTAGTAACAGTAGAATGAATACCCATCTTTCAGCTTCAACAAACATCAATTTATAGGTTGATTAGTTTCCCCTAGAACCCCCTCTGATGCCTACCCCAACTCCAATATTTCAAAACAAATCTGGGCTTTCTCATTTCATCCAGATTTCTTTAAAATACTTAATAATTATCATCATCAAACCAGATTTCTTAGTTTTTTTTTTTGGAATTTTCACCAAATGAGATGGGTAAGACCAAAGGAAGAGGTTTCGGGACAACCCAGTTGTCGAGTTGAAGATTCTAGTATGGTAGCATTATTTAAAGTTTGACACCTGGAATTAAGAGATTATGGAAAAGACGATCAGTTTTTAAAAATACCAAAAACTAAATACGGAGGAAATGGCTGAGATAAAGGACAAGATTGAGGACTCTAGGACAGTAGCAGCCAAGTTTATCAAACACAAATTAACTGCATCTTCCAATTCTTACTAAGGTTCTGTCATTTGTTCCACTTCTCAGCTGCTTTTTCATAGAAAGTTACTGGTAAACAAATTAAGTGACTGAGGTACACCTTCCTCACAGTATTCAAATTCATACCTCTGTAAAATTAGGTACTTTCAGGACCTTCCCCAAGTTCTACACCGAATAATGAACAGCCACATGGTACTGCCTATCACCAGTACTGTACTCCTCTTGCCTGAAATACTCTTCAAATTCCTTCAAATACCAGATTTAAGCCACTTCTCCCTTTAAGTCTTACTAGAAAAAATTCCTGTTCCTTGTTATTGTTCTTAGCACACTAGAATTTACTTCTGAACTGTTTGCTTGCCAAATAGTTGGAAAGTTTAAGAAAAAGTCCCAAATCAATAAGGCTTTTATTATTTTTAAAAATACCACAAATAAGTCTAAGGAATCATCCGGCATCTTGCTGTTTCTGTAGCTGCACAACTGTAAAAGAAATGAAAACGTCTGTAAATCTCCATCAGTATCCTTGCGCAAAGAAGTTCCACTCTAAATCATCTAAAACATAAGATTATGACTTACTAGTTCATAGCAAAAGTGTTTCAAGTCCATCTCTTATTTTGCCAAATTTACTGTTCCAGTATGCAACTTTTCATTTTCTGCCATTACAACTCCAGTTTAAGGCTCTTAGTAAATTAAAACCCCAACTAAGAGAGCAATAAAACTTAAAAGACACAAGAACCTACCTTAGATATTATTCATCAGCCTGCTGAACTGTTCCTTTTTCAGAAACATAGATACCATCCAAAAATTTTCTGATATCCTTATTTTTAACTGTTGTGGCTTGCTGAATCAAAGCAGCTTTAAGAGTGGGGAAAAAAAGTCATCACTTTATGAGCCAAACCTATCTTAGAAAGTATTCTATTGTACGCTATATTTAACACTTGCATTATCTTTAGGATATATTTTTATTTCATTCCAATTAAAGAAATTCACCAAATGGAAATTAAATTCTTAATTTCTACAATTAAAGAAGTTCACAAAATGGACAGAATACCATGTATTCAAGTACATGATGCACATTTTATAAACATAATTAGGCATAGTAAAAAACACATACCTGAATTTGATACAAGTTCAATATCATTTCCCTCAAGAATCAGCTCATCTTTCTGGGCTTGAGATACTGAACAAGCAACACCTAAAAGGAGAGACAGTATGTGCATAATGTCAATATAATATCAGACCTTTATGAGAAATAATTCAAAAAATATTTAAATTTAGCAATTTATTCCATTTAAAATTCCACGCAGAACGAACTTCTGAGATTTTGATTCTACAGGATCTGACTTACCTGGGCCAAAATTTTGTTTACACTGTTGTTTGAATGATCCATCTCAGAGTCATAGATTTTCAGTGTTTCAATTAATGAATATTAAAAATGGTATTCAGCTAGTGCAATTTAGCTGTACAAAGGTTATCAAGTCTTATTTCTAATGTACAATGTTTGGTATCCCTCAAAATTTACTTTTTAATGTAAGTAAATTCTCATTAAGTGTTGCTGACTTTAGCTAACATCATGTAATATTCTTGAGGAGCCATTAAATTAGCACTAAGAATCCCTTCTTCCCACTCCACCTGCCCCAATAAAATCAGAGTGTCAAGAAGAGGACTAGACTTTAAATCTTCCTAATGTTTCAATGCTTACTATGTATCAAGCATGAGCTACTTAAACTGTATTTCAGTTTTAACTCACTAATCATTAGATGTGCCCAATTTTACAGATAAATAAACCACATAGAGGTAATATGCACCAAGGTCAATAGCAAGAGCTGAGATTTAAACCTAGGCAGAGTCTATGCTATTAACCACTATTCAAATGGTCTTTTTTTTTAGGATTTCAGTTTGTAAAGCTAATTAAACACATACCCTACAAACTACTGCAGTATGTAAGACTTCAGGGATCGCAGTTGGTCTAGGTGACATAACCTTAACTAGCACCATGAGCTGTTCTAAGCATAATCAAAATGGGTAATTCTGAAATATATTGTTTTATTTATAGCCAACTTAAAACACCAGCCTTCCCAAGTATAAAGGAAAAATTTCTGAACCCTATCTAAAGGTATGCACATACCTGGCCTCATCCGAACCCTGCGGATGTACTTTTCACCCAAGAAATTTCGGATTTCAACAAGAGAACCATTCTCCTGGATAACGACGTTGATGGGGAAGTGAGCATACACAGACCTCATCTTGTAACGGAAGCCCTGTTAAGTCAAGGAACTATTAGCAATGCTGAGAAATTTAAAAGAAATCCAGTTTTTGAATTCTGTAGAATGCTTGCATTATTAATTCAGAAATGAACTAGTCCTCACCTAGCACTCATTGTCAAGGTTTTCTAACTGTCACCTGTACCAGGCTTCATAAAAATATTATACACAATCATGTTTCTGTGTGTCCTCACTGGACTGTAAAGCTCCACAAGAAAGCACTTATTTTACTACTTCCTATGCCCACAGTACATAATAGTAGCTTCTTTTATGGGAACCCCAACCCCCTTCACCTTGGGCATTAGATTAACATCTGAGTACTAAAGTATGCCAGATGGCAAGATTTGAGGCCACTAAGACAGGCTGCCTGCTCTCAAGGAACTTAGCCTGGGAGCAACGGTAAACTGGGGAAACATGACTGTAGGCTTATAACGGCATTTACAGTGTGCCATTTTATCAGGTACACTCTAGGAGGGCTGAGTTTTAATGCAAAGAAAAATTATTTCAGCAAAAGTGGCAGCATGAACTTTAAAGACTGAGAAGGGGATTTGGAAAGAGAAAGTGACAACAAATATGCTTTTAGAGAAATGGGAAGGGAGCTCAGCAATTATATCCACCTTTTTCTATCCCTAACAAAGAGCTCTGGTGGTAAGAAGCATATCAAGAAATCAAAGCTACCCTATGCACTACATTTCCTATAAAAAACACGTGCTGAAAGTGTGAATCTTATTTGTGTGAAAAAAATACCATCAGTCTATTTAATCCTAAAGACCCAGGGATGCCCATTAAACACATTTGCTAATCACCTTTACCCAGGTTCTATAGCCCAAGTATTTCAATGAAATACATGGGTAATCTATTCTCTGCAGGAGGTATTTGCTGCATACATAAAGTACAACTGAGAAACCTCCCCTTCCAAAACAAAGCAGTCTATCAATGTGCTTACCAGTGTAACACCCTTGATCATGTTCTGTACATGACTACAGATAGTGCGAACGGTAGCCAGTTCCTTTCTATTTCCCCACCATTTGTCAACCCGGAGCTGTAACAGAACAAAAACTTTAGAAGATTCTTTACAGTATTAAGTAGGCTCAGTGGAAAATAGTCTATTTATTCATATTATTATTCTAGTATTACCCTAATTAAAGCACATGATTTTCAACTGGAAAAATGCAACCATATACAAACCCTCCAAAATTAATGCAACCATATACAAACCCTCCAAAATTAACAAGTATTTTTATTACTATGCATCACGGGTACACATTTTCACAAAGGAATGACGACCCAGAAACACCAATTTCTGTGTAAGTTGTGTCAAACTTCACTTCTGGAAAACAAAAATACTAGATTCAAAAAGCTTATAGCCCAGTCCTTAAAATTCTTACAAAACAATTACAAGGAAAATAAACCTAACCTGTAATAGTACTAATGCATGCCATTAACGATGACGACTAGTACTGGGCTTTCTTCATAATTCACTGCACTCAGAATTTGGTTTTACGACTTCACTAAAACGATTAACACCCAAACTAGCTACAATTTTGAACACCAAACTTCAAGCTGAAAAGCTCAACTTCAACTCCGTGATTTCAGAGCAACCAAATTTGATGCTATTAAATCACTACCTTCCGAACAAGTAACTGAGGTGTCAAATATCTATCTCACCCTCTTCTTTTTCTTTCCAAGGAGACTGAGCTCTACATTGATGTGATTGAAGTCCCTTCGCAGGGTTCCTCTGGGGCCCTTCACAATAACTGTGCGTCCCTTCAGAGTGATGTCGACTAGGAGAGAACCATATCCGTGAGGCTCGGAACAAGACACGGAGCATGTAACAAAGACTTAAGTAAAATGCAAACATCAAGTCTCATACCATTTTCTGGAATGTCGACAGTCTGGTTGCTGAGAATGGTCTTCATTCTGAAACACAAACACTTGGGGGTGAGAAAGGCGGCGAAGAGCCCGTTTGCGACCAAATGCACGAAGCTCCCCTCCCACCGGAGCCCGACAGGCAGAAACCCTGGGGTTACAAGAGAAGCGACAGGAAGAGAGGTTCCTGCCGCATCCCGGCGGGGAAGTAGCTAGCTCCCCAAGCGCGCGTCCTGAGCCCAGCGAGCTAATGCACGCCGGCGTAACCCTTGGGGCCGTCAAGGCTGAGGGGCGGGGTAGGCCTAAAAGCCCAAAACAGGGCTCCAACTCCAATACCGCCAAGCCCATATGGCGATCGTCGTGCGGGGAAGCACCCAGGATAAGGGGTCCGGACGCCAGACCCGCGCGGGAGCTTCTCCAGAGCCGATGGCTTCAGATTCCCAGTACCCACCATATACACACAGACCCTTACCTCGCAGTTGATGCTGCAAAGAAGGAACGTCCTTCGTCATCACGTCCTTGAAGCGCGTAAGGGCCCTGCGTATGGCGTCATGAGCGCGCGACGCCACCAGGATAAAGCAACCAGTCGCAGAGCAGCGCAAGTTCTATCGGGTTTTGGTGGTTCAGGTTCTGTGTTACAAACCGAGCGCCCATTTGTTGATAAGTCGTTTCCTAAGAATCAGCAATCCTACTCTGTTAGGGATAGAAAGAGTCTCTACGAAATGTCACTACGCTGTGGGGGCGCCGCCTGCACCATGGGGCGTCGGGTGAGCGACGGGCGAGCAGGTTGGGGGCGTAGGATGGGGGCTCCCACTCCTTCAGAGCTCTCAATAATATGGCCAGCACTTAGCTAAGCGTTTACTTCAAGCCACGCACTGTTCTAAAATTGTCGTGTTGTATCGTGTTTAATTCTCCCAACTCTATGAGGTGGAGTCTCTTAGTATCGGCTTGTTTGTAGATTTCTCTGGCCGGCTCGGAGAGTTTTCAAAATGCTTATCAGTATCTCGTACCCTGTATTCGTTGGAGTATTATAGGAACACTGCAGTGATCCTCCCAAATTACTGGTTTGTGTTGGCCTCCTACTTTGCACTAGCGTCACTCTGGGCGATGATAACTCGAACGTGTGCTCTATAAGCTCTAAAGGGTGAGCTGGACAAATGCAGTAGCACTCGTATAGCACACTAACAAACACCCGTTTTTCATTCGTTTCTTTGCGTTACATGACCTGACGCGTTTATAGTGTTTTGGCTGTGTTGCAACACGTTTATGTTCAGATCTAGAATGTATATTGAGTAACTGCTATGTTCAGACACAGAATGTAACCTAGAAAATTTAAACAATTCCTTCCAGATCTCTGAAACCAACTGAATGAGCATTACGTCTACGTTTTAACACTTAACACGCTTATCCAAAGCCCATGGAAAAGAGATTTATTGCAAATTTCATTTTAAACGTCATGAGTCAAGTCAGGAACAGAAAATTCAAAGCTGTGGCTAGTTCCTGAGGTTTAAACTTAACGACTTTTAGTAATTAAGTGGGTTACATGAAAGTGTGATATATGTAAGTCAGTTCCAAAGGTTTCCAAATATGTTCTAAATCTAGCAGTAAACTGTTAGCTCCCATTCTTCTTTAGGATTGGTTTGTTCTTAAGTCATCTTTAATCTTAGATTCTGAGTTTCTTCTACACAGAGCAATAGTTTTGACATAATTTCTGAATCAGTTCTCTGGCATTGCCCTTCCTTATAGGTTTTAAAATAGGATAAAACTAAATGATTCCAAACCCCACTAAATAAATGTCATAATGAGCTCTCTCTTTAGGCATTTGGAAGATACTTATGCAGCCCAGTCAGAGCAGTAAGTTCCTTGCCAGATAAAAAAAAGGAGTTTTTACAAAATGGACCAGACCTTCAAGAATTTGTATTTGGTGATCTTGCAGACAAAAGCACCTGGGCTGAATATAAAGGAAACTTAAAACGCCAGAAAGGAGAAAGGTAATTGAAATTTTGAGATAATGTTAATGTCCATTCTTCATTGTGCATTATTTTCAGGTATTTCCAAGCTCTAGAGTATGTATTTAACCAGACTTGTTAAATTTAGCTAAAAATCATTAGAAAGAAGTGATAATAGACAAAGATAGAAGGTGAATTGGTGGAATCCTTTTCTTTTCCTTGTACCCTTTGACAGTTTTTCTTCAACCTTCCTAGGACTTAACTATCTTACACCACCATCTCACATTTTCCATCCAGCATTAAATTTATTCAGAGCAAATGTTATCACCTTACCAATACTCTATTAAGCCTTGATAAATTTTTCTTTGCTACTAGGTGTTGATGATCTAACTTGTTGCTTCTTCTACTCAGTGTACAAATGGTCTGTGGATACCTTGCCTTATTTAAAGAATCATGAGGGAATTTTGTGCAGAGGGCAAATTGTATTGGGAGATACTTTACCCAAAAACTTCTAGATCACAAATTGGTGGAAGTCAGAAGAAACTTAAAGATTGTCTTCATTTCAAATTGTAGATTTTTTTCAATTTAGTAACCAATTTAGAAGGTAGAGCATAAAGTACTCGTGTAGGATCTCTCCTTTCTCTGAATAAATACAGAAATTTTTGTCAATATTATTCATTGGGGAATGAGATGTTCAAAAACATCCTTATTCTTTTATTAGGATGTTGTTACTATGTGCCTTTGCAAAAGGTAGACATGAGCATAGTCCCCTAGACACAATTATGGGTGTTTCTAAAAGTGGTTTGAACAAGCCTAAATTTGATTCTCTGTTCTTACTCCTATGAAAGAAATTATGAGTTAATTCAGGATTATGGGGAAAAAAAACTCTTAACAAAGTAACTTCAAAGCAGTGTGATTATTTGGAAATGTGTTTGCTAACAGATAGTTATGTTTGGGTTTCCTCAGGTTAAGGCTACCTCCATGGCTAAAGACAGAGATTCCCATGGGGAAAAATTACAATAAACTGAAAAATACATTGCGGAATTTAAATCTCCACACAGTAAGTTGTAAAAGTGTTAAATATCCCTCTTAACCAAAAGGCAGAATGTTTCTAAGTATGTGTAAATTGAAAATTAAAATATATATCAATAACAGCAAGTGAATAAAATTGTTTAGTGATGCATTGCTATTCGTAAGGGAAATATATTTAAAAATCATTTTCCCTGCAAAAGAAGCAAAAAGTTACTGTATTTTTTAACTTCTCATTTAATAGTACAAAAGTAGATTTTTTTCCTGTAATTTAGGAAGTAAGGGGTTTTCGTTTGTTTTTTATTACAAATTAAATACATGCTTATTGGAAAGTATAATATTAAATGTGAAATGTCATATACGCAATCCCAAATGTTGACTATACTATTTTAAATGTTTAATATATATCCTTCCAGACATTTTTCTTTGTACATACAAAATGTAGACATCCATATAGTTTATAATTTAAAAGTTAGATTCTAATGTATGTATATTAGATAGTATATATTATAATTATTTATAAATTGTATATTATATATAGATCAGATTCTAATATATATATTATATAGTTTGACATATATATATATGTCGTTTGGCAGTTTAATAGCATTTTTGAATGGTGGATTTCTTCATAAATATATTGTAAAGAATAGGCAGTGGCCCATTGACTAAAAAGTCTGATAATGAATTTGTCCAACTGTAAATATTTTCAACCCAGTTGTACTCAGTTCCCTTTTCCTCATAGGTGTGTGAGGAAGCTCGATGTCCCAATATTGGAGAGTGTTGGGGAGGTGGAGAATATGCCACTGCCACAGCCACAGTCATGGTAAGGCCACCCAAACACTAAAGTTCTAGTGCAGAAACTGAAAGGAAATATTTAAGTCTTTCTCCATGAATCTCCAATCATATTTTTCATTACATACGAGTTTATGAGAAATGTGGGGAAAAACCCTGACAGAATAGTCCAGGCAATTATGATCTCACCTTCCTCTGACTAATCTATTATTGAGTCTTCCATCTATCTGACAGTTACTCATGAGCTGCCTTGAGCTATCTCTTGTATTAATATTATTCATGATTACTTAACATTCCCCTACTGCCCCCAACAACAAGCATTTATTTTTTTCTCTCATGGGTCTTTTGTTTGCCTGGGGTGTAGCTGATCTTGACTGGGCTAAGCTGGGCACCAGGAAGTAGGTTGTGCTCAGGTCTGCTTTAGAGCTTTATTCTCCTTGGACCAGCAGCTCTCCAAGACATATTCTTATCATGCAGAATGGAAGGAACACAAAGGGAGCAAACCAACCATTCATGCACATTTGAGGCTTCTGCTTAGTTATGCCTGCTCTCATTCTGTTGGCCAAAGTAAATCACATGGTTAAACCAAACGTGAGTGAGGTAGAGACCTAAGCTCCTCGCCAGTGGGAGGACCCTGCAAGTACATGGCAAAGAGTGAGATGTGTAATCCTAATACAGTGGAGTAAGAATTCAGATTGAAATGCAGTTTACCATATTTATCTGGAGGGCTTTGGAGATTGAGATATTGGGGTTAAATCTAAATTGTGTGAAACTGAGTTAGTACTTGTCTGGGAATATCTTAACTATGATAGCAGCAGGAGCCTATTTACACAAAGAACTGAAGATTCTTATGAGATTGATTTACTTCTGGGATAATACAGAGCTGGCCAAAGAGCTTATCCAAGCTAGAAAACCTCAGACCTTGAAAGAAGTGATTTTGAATACCCCATGATGTAAATTCCTGGTTTCATCCATTGCTTGGCCCTGTTCTCCACTATTGACTATTAATGACTGGTTTCTGAGAAGACTTCATTGTATCAATAAAATCTATGAGATGATGGGGCCTAAGCACTGTTGCTGTGAATCCTAAGAGAATTAAACATAAAGAGGGAGAAGAGCTTTTCCCCACAAATCACAACCCCTTACTGTGGGGATTTGAAATCCCAGTAGCCCCAGAACATCTGTAGTGTCTGTGCTTGGTAGTAGGCAGGACATGGTGTGGCCTTGTGGCAGTGGAAGCAATGTTCTGCAGAAGCAACTGTGCCCACAGGAGGCAAATTGTTAAATAGTTTTGTGTCTTCTGTTTCATCTATTTAATAAGAAGGAGCTATGCCTTCTGTTAAACCCAACAGACCTGCACATAAATGTTAATTGAATGTTTTATTTTTCTTGAAATGATTTTTATTAATATTAAGTAGACACACAGGTCTTTATAAGCTATGTGTAAGCTGTAAAGAATAACGGTATAACAGATTCCCTGACACTCACCTCCAATTTGAGAGTAGAACATTAGCATTATCTTTGACCCCCCTGTCCATCCTTTCCTGATTCCATCCCCTTTCTTTTTCCTTAACACTTAATTCTGAGCTTCTCATTTCCTTTTCTTTCTAGTTTTACCATATGTGTTTGTATTCCTCAACTACATATTGTTTTGCTTTCAAAATTTCAAATTTCTTACAAACCAAATCAAACTTTATTCATTCTTTGCAACTTGCTTTATTCTCTCACCATTATTTTCCTGAGGGTTATCTATCTAAGTTCTAATATCTCTATTCTAGTTGATGGGTGACACATGTACAAGAGGTTGTAGATTTTGCTCTGTTAAGACTGCAAGAAATCCACCTCCACTGGATGCCAATGAGCCCTACAACACTGCAAAGGCAATTGCAGAGTGGGGTCTGGATTATGTTGTCCTGACATCTGTGGATCGAGATGGTGAGTGTGTCGTCATTGCCTCTTCCAGAAATTGGCTCTTACTAAATTATGACATCATTCTGAGCAGTGGATTCTTTTGTTTCTAGATATGCCTGATGGAGGAGCTGAACACTTTGCAAAGACTGTATCATATTTAAAGGAAAGGTACTTGTTTTTGCATTTGCTTTGTAATTTAAGGACTTTTTTTTTTGACCCATATGAACTCAGTTTATTTAAGGTCTTTACCTGAAAGTTGTGGTTATTAAGCTTTTGTGAGGTTATAAACCCTTCTGATAATATGCTGGGACTTACGTGGTCTTTTCTCTAGAAAAAGCACATTCAAACATACAGATACACAGTCACAGAAAATTTTAGGGATTCAGCAGCACGAATTTATCATGAAACTTTAGTCCAGAGAACCCCTTTGAGTAAATTTTAAAAGAAGTATAAAACTGTAGTCTGCCTAGCATTGATTTTGAATAAATCATCGTCTAGAACTAGTCAGGAAGAGTTAAGCTCCCACATTGTTAAAATATGTAAGTCTTGATATAAATTTATCCAAATTCATATGCCCTGGGAATTTTATACATCCACACTTTTATTAATATTTTAATCCCATCTATTTAAAAAGCCTTAAAAAAAGTTTAACTTATTTCCTACTATTTAGCACTTAGAACACTTAGGAAATGTTTTTTTCAATGATTCCCCCCAATGTGTTGTTTTTTTAAATATATATTGTTTACTTTAAAAAATTCTCTTTGAAACCCACTAAATTGGTTCACAAAACTACTAATGGATCGCAACTTGAAGTTAAAAAAAGTGAGTTACAGGATGTGTTCTTTCAACCTCCCATGTCTATGAGAGGATGGGTTTGTGGTCCTTTCAAATCTGTTTTTTCAGGAAACAGCTCCAGAAACTGCCATTGGGTTTATGAAAAAAATTTATCAGCTGTGCCAGTCATTTCTGTTGTTGTCAGAGGAACAGCTCAATGACCCAGTTCACATTTTAATGCTTGAATGCATAGATACAGCCAGTATAGCTTGTATTTCATTTGAGCAAAGCTCATGACTCAGCAACTCAGAAAATAGTTTTTAAAACCCATAGCACTTGTGAAATATTTGCATAGAGGAAGGGAGGAGGGTACTATTTGATGAATTTTAAAGAAATTAAAATTAAAACAACATTTGCATTCATATAAGAAATGCCTCAGTTTACTTGCCAAGAAATAAACAAATATTATTTTATGCTTAACGTTTTAATATTTGTATTTTAATTCCTTTAAACAACTTTTTAAAATACCTATTCAATAAAATATAAGTCTGTATAGTCTCAAAATTTATTCTGATCATTATTTACGTACAGATTTGTTTTAACCACTGCGTGTGTATTCTTTGGTGTTCCGGTTTCTTTTGTTTTCATAAAACAGTTCCTATATGAACATTTGTATGTTCATGCTTTTCTTGGCAAGGTTGTAGAGATTACTGTGTTGAACCTGATACTGAATGTGTACTGGTAATTTCTATTGTGAGTAACAGTTGTGTCAGTTCTTTTCTTCAGTTTGATACTTACCTTTTTTTTGTCCCTAGGAATCCAAAAATTTTTGTGGAATGTCTCACCCCTGACTTCCGAGGAGATCTTAAAGCAATAGAAAAAATTGCTCTGTCAGGATTAGATGTGTATGCACATAATGTGGAAACAGTTCCAGAATTACAGAGGTGATTACATGTACAGAATGATGTGGGACATTTAGAGGGTCAGAATCTGCTATAATTTCTCACTCTTTTCAGGGGAGAATTTTGTAATTGACTTTTACAAAGTGAATTTTCTTTTTTAAATAAAAATGTTTATTACAGGAAAACCAGAATATATAGCCAACAAAAAAAGCATAATATCACCCATAATATCTCTACCCAGTAATTTCGATTATTATAACATCTAATATAAATACCTAGGTATGTATATTTATATATTTAAATGTCTGCGTGTTGTGTGTTGTTACACACACATGTAATGAGCATGTTTTTTCCTTTTTTTAATAGTATGTTGCAAGTGCTGAGGGGTTATTTTTTGTCAAAACAATTTTCAGAAAGAAAAACAATTGCACAAGAGCATTTGCTTTAATTCTTTAAAAAAGACCTTTAAAAATACATTTGGCACTAATATATGCAATAAATGATGCAGAAAAAAATATCATTCAGATATATTTTACATTTCTTTTAAAAAGTAGATCTGTGCTTTCTTAGTCTTCCTAATGATGTTAGTAGTTGGAATATTTACAGATTGTTATTCCACATCAGCGATCATGTTTATATTCAGAAAAATGAAAATTATTTTAACCTTCAGGAGAGATTAATGTTTATTTAATTTTAGTAAAGTACTTGGCAATGATTTTGTTAGCTTCTATACATTCTGTATCATAGAACTTGAAAAGGTGTGGTAAACAATAACAGCATTTTCACTAAATCATAAACTTTAGGAAGGGTAACAAATTCAGTGGAGAAATACTTTTCAAAAAGTAATTACTTGCTGTATGGCTAGTTTTGTAGTTATTTTTGGTTTCCTCTAAAATTGGTTTCCTCTCTCTGTCAACTGGTCTCCGACTGAAAAAAACAACAGCAGCCGCAGCAAATCAATTACACAAGATGAAGGTGCGGTAGAATTCAAATAAGCATGGGTTTAACATAAGCAACTTTCTGTCCTTCCGGCCTTGTAGCCAAGTACGTCATGGTGGTTTGGCTGCTGTTGAAGTCAAGCACACAGTCTGTTCCAGACCTGTCATGGCTCATGATACCACCACCAGTGGGTGCCAATTTCCCTGGTTTCGGTTAAGAAACATTATCCTTTCCAGTGAAAATTCCAGAATCGTGCATTTTTTTACCTAAGACGTGGCAGTGTTTTGTACACACCAGCAGAGGGCACCTTAGTCTTTAAAAAGAAATGAACATAAAAGTTTCAGACCTCTGAAATGTGGGTTCAGATTAAACAGTTTTTTCTTTGTTCAGTATGAGATTTTCTTATTTCCCCTCTTTCCCTTCCCTCTTGACTACCCCTTACAATCACTCATTCTCAGCTTCAGAATCCTGGTTCCTCAGTGAGTAAATTCATGAACTGAATTACATCCATTCTAGTTTTCTCTGTCCCAGGCTTGAAAGGCCTTAGAAGTAGACAGAGCTTGGGGGCCCAGTGAAGCCTTATTTTCTTTCCAAAAGTAGCAGTTAGACATATGTGCACAAGTGCTAATGATTGAAGTATATGATGTGGCTTAAGGTCCAGAACACACTCTGGTCTTTCAGGTGGCTTGCATAACTCTGTACTTAGTTGAGCTTGGGGATATTCTTGCTGACAACAGCCCTGCTGTTTTTAAGGAAAGTTCGTGATCCCCGGGCCAATTTCAACCAATCTCTACGTGTACTGAAATACGCCAAGGAGGTTCGACCTGATACTATTTCTAAAACATCTATAATGTTGGGTTTAGGCGAGAATGATGAGCAAATATATGCAACAATGAAAGGTAAAGAGATTGAAAAATGAAAACTCTTTTCCATTTAATTTGAGTAATAAGAGGAGCTCCATTTTGAAAGCCCTGTTACTCTTCCTCCATAGTGTCAGTAAGTGCCAGTAAGAACAAAGTTATAAACAGCAGCATAAAAAGGACAGGATGTATGTTTTCTTGGAACATTATGGAATGATATAAAGTAAGCTCAGGATATGAAATTTATGTCCCATTTTATTCCCTTCCCTTTCCTCAAGTGAAAACATGATTTTGTCCACTCTTCTTATTCAGTCATTGGATAGTTTTGAGAGCCAGCTAGGTACCAGGAGCTCTGGCAGGCACTGATAATTCAAAGATGAAGAAATCAGACGCAACCAGGTCTTTGAGGAAGAGCTTACCTGTAGCATTGTCATGTAACATGATATGCTCTGGACCTTGCTTTACATTAGTCCCAGAAGCCCATTTGCTTTGTGATTCTTGGGCTTTAAATTTTTTTTAATATAAAAGCTTTTATTTTACTTAAGGGTCCTTGGCCTGCTTGCAGTTACTTATTGTTTTAAAGAATAACAAGTCCAAATAGTAATTAAAAGTTGCTCTTTGCCACAATGCATCCATTTTTACTAGAAAAATTATAATATGTCAAATCACTTGCTTACTACACTGTGTCTGGTCTATAATACAGATGTTTTCAGGTTTTTCACATACTGTTCCTTCAGCTTTTCTGTCAACAGACTCCTGCTCTGAACACCCTCCACCCCTATTTTAGCATTTATTCTATAATACTAGAGTAATTTTACCTTATATCTATCAGCCCCTCATGACTATCTTAACCTTCTCCACGTTTTCAGTCTTTACCATATTCCCTGGCACTCTTGAATGCATAGATTCAGTCTTATTCCCCAACTTCACAATTACAGACCAACGTAAAGTTCACACTGTTCAAAAGTAAAATTATGCTCTGGAAAATTATATTTAAATACACCATTTTAGCATCAGAAAATATCTGCTAATGTAATGTGTCCTTTTTCTATAGCCCTTCGAGAGGCAGATGTAGACTGTTTGACTTTAGGACAATACATGCAGCCCACAAAGCGCCACCTTAAGGTATGGCTATCTTGAACTGCCAAATTTTTGTTGGTGATTTGAATTAAATCTTTATTGTCCACGGGTAAAATTAAGAAGCTGCTGGCCTTTTAGTATAATGTTCCATGTATGTTTGCAAGTCCCAGTTTCTGTTGTATCATCTGCATAAAGCTTTTTTGCTGCCCCCAAAATTGTACAACATGAGTGAATGTACAAAAAAAGAATTTAAAAGTTGGGGAATTGCATTCATTCATACTTGGTGATATTGTGATTTGTTTTAGAGTTATATGAGAGCCAGAGGTGAAATAAGAAAGAAAAGTCAGTTTTCCTGTTTCTATATTGGACATTCCTTCATCTAAGAAACTTTTGTTGAGTGTGACCATGTGCCAGACACAATGCTAAGCAGAAGATGCAAGATGAGTAAGGCACAGTCTTGTCCTCAAGAATCTAATTCTTGATTATACCTAGTTAGTCAGTGAAGGAATAAATATAGTTATATGATCTCTATAGGTAATTTCACATTCATTCTCTGTCTTTTGGAATAGCTAATACAGTACAAAATTGACATAGCTTCCCCTTCTCTCTAATTCCTGGTGATCTGATAGTGTGTCCTGTCAGTAACCAGTGGACAGGGAGTCAGTGAGGGAGAAGAGGAAAGCCTGGGGCACCTGAATAAATTATGAAGTGAAAACCATCCTGAATACATGGGCATAGATTTTCTGTAGAATCAAAATGATTTAGGGTAATTCTAGAATCTATCAGAAATGATATCTTTAAATCTAGGTTGAAGAATACATTACTCCTGAGAAGTTCAAATACTGGGAAAAAGTAGGAAATGAACTTGGATTTCATTATACTGCAAGTGGCCCTCTGGTGCGTTCTTCATATAAAGCAGGTAAGTTAGACTGCAGGGGATGGTTTTATTTAGACCATAACTTTCCACATAAAATTATAATCCCTGTGGTTGTCTTTTGTGGGAAAAAAATAAGTTTTTTTCTGGAACATCCTTAGGAGCTTTGCTCCATAGGGGTCATATTAAAGAAAAATTTCTCTGAAACCTGGTTTGTCCCCTAATCTATTCCCCTCTCCGTTATAGTTCAGCTACTATGGTGAAAGCAGAAGTAATCAGTTTATTCTTTGTATGGATTCAATAGTAGGTTATTCAGAAATGACAAATATCAGTCAAGTATATAACACAGTTTTCTGAAAAATGTGTATTCATTTGATAATGATGGTAGCTACCATCTCCACACTCCCAATTTCAGATCAGTTCAAATTCTGAAAAGTATCTGATAGCATTGCTGCTTATACCATTAATATATTTTTGTTTTTCTTCCCAGAGGCAACAGAAAAAAATTATTTTCCCTGTAGAAATTTTTAGTGCTTTTATTAGCTACAATCCAATTTTTCACCTTTTTAATTTTAGCTCTTATTTTGATCAGTGGTTTGAGCTGACTTAATAAAAGCCTTTCCCAGGGATAAAAAGTCATGAGGTCTATGAGAACATATCTGAAGACTAAATTTAATCCAGATAATGTTTATGATGTATTCCTTGTTGGTTAGAGTTAACAATTATTGTTTGAAGAATAAACAGCTAGTTATTTCTAAACTATGTTATTACTATTAATGATTTTTTAAATGACTGTTTTGTAGGAGTCTAAATCATAGATATGTTTAAATTAGGCATAAATTCTATTTGTAAAAATAACTGTTCAAGTATCAGTAATATCAGTATGTTCCTACAAAGAAATTCAAGACATTTTAATGAACTAACAACAGCTTGGGTTTTAAAACCCAAGAATTTGATTCAACACTGACTGATATTTGGAAGCCAATAATTATAGGTGGTTTATTCTTTTTCAAGTAGTGTTGCCAGCCAGCTAAAAACACATAAAGGATAAAACCAACATCTGCTTTCAGAGTGGTTAAAGCAGAGTAAAATCATTTCAAAGAAGTTTTAAGTTTGTTGAGTTTTCTTATTTTTGAAGGAAAATTTCTAACATTTATAAGGAAATTAATTGTGAACTTTTTATTGCTTTTAAAGTTACATAAAAGATTGAATTACAGTATGTAGAGCATTAGACTCAGATGGTGGACTACGGTCTGACAGATTTAGGTGAGGTGGGAGCACATGGACTACTCTATTATTTTGCTGGGTTATAAGCCTGGGGATTCTTGGTGACTGTGTACAGATATGGTCATCACAATTCTACTTGTATTTTAAGACAACAAAGAGAAGTTAATCAGACTCCTCATAAAATCAGGCCTGTGGTGCTGAGCTCTACTAATATGCATTGAGTCGTGCTGTAACAGTGATAGAGTAAATGGGCCCCTAATGACCTGAAAAATGAATGTTCCCTTTCTAAGCAGCCAATTTAATGCAGAGGCACAACTTAGGGGGTGGAGGAAAAGCCCATTATAAATGAAGAGCACTGGCTTCCCTAGAGGAGAATAAACTAAAGGGATTCCATCAGATGACTATGCTCAACTGCAGTGAGGTCTGTTTTATAAACATCAGATCCAGGCTAATAATGTAGCAGAACTGCTGTCTGAAATGAATTGTGCCAGCAGCAATACTTTTTCAGTGATGAGTAGATAGGGCACAGAAAGTGAAATAAATGTACAAAAGCAGACCCATAGATAGATATAATAGTGTCACTGTTTATAATATTAAGTTAATAGAATAATGAAGACTGTTGTGATAGAATTTTTAAAAAAAGAATGACTAATCATTATTTGGGGGGAAAGAGCCCAAGTTATAGGGGATATATGAGGGTAGAAAATTACTGTCTTTGAGATTTGAGAAGAGAGAAATGCCAATAAATACAAGTCTTTGAAAGGGAAACACTGAAGTATAATTATGAAATTTAAGTTGATATTAATGTTTTTCACTCTTTCTAAATAGGTGAATTTTTCCTGAAAAACCTGGTGGCTAAAAGAAAAACAAAAGCCCTCTAAAATTTAACAAGACCTTCAAGATCACAGGAATTTTAAATACTTGATTCCAGTTGGTAATAGCAGTGGTACCAGAATGTGTAGACTTCAGTGGACATACTCCAGTCTTTTTGTTTTAAGAAAAATGTCAATAAGCTATGCCTATTTATTTAGTGATTCAATTGTCATTTAGCATGTCTTATTTATCCCAATAAACAATTTATTGATGTGATATAATCATAAAATATACTTTTAAGAGTTTACTGTTAACAGTATAATTTAAAAACACATTAAAAAGTTCCAGAAAATCTTTCAAGCCTCTGGTACCTGTTCATCATCACCACAGTTCAATTCTGAAAAACGATGTAGTATAACAAAACAGCCAGTGTAAATTGAGGCTGTGATCAATTTACCTATAATTAACGTATGCCCTTTGCATAATAGGATAACATCATTGGAATAATTTAGAAAGGCTTATTGATTCCTTACATTGGTATGACTGCTTCAGACCTGCAAAATAGTTTTATATTGGTTATTCAGGTGTCTGTGAAACCAAGACCATGATGTTATCTAAGACCAGGAAATATAACCCAAGAATAACAATATTAGCCCTCATTTTATATTAGTTGGCTACATTCACATGCACTATCCCATTTAATCCTTTTATTCCTCGCAC
Source organism: Smutsia gigantea (assembly GCA_032199065.1). Lineage (NCBI taxonomy): Eukaryota > Metazoa > Chordata > Mammalia > Pholidota > Manidae > Smutsia > Smutsia gigantea. The sequence continues at coordinate 49,062 of JAVSCE010008628.1, forward strand.
CACTCTGGTGAGGTGGTTGTATTTATATGATAGTAATAACCTGAAGAAAGATTTTCTTTCCTAAGTACTCGCACTCATTCATCTTTAGACTCTGAATCCTTTTTATTCTACTACATCTCACAAAGGAAGTTTTTAGATGGCTATACTGTAAACTATGTAATGTGGATAGCCAATTCTATTTTAAAGTTTTAAATGAACTAATATTTTTTATAAAAGTAATGCATGACTTTGAAAATTAGTTACTTTAATTCGGGGGACCCATATATACTTTGACTTACTTTCTTTATAGGTCCTATTAAATTTTGCCATGTAAAACTAACCCATCAACTTTAAACATCTCAGGCAACCACCTTTCTAAAAATATGTTATTTCACAAGAAAACTGGCTTACTTTTTAGACTCCGATTTTCTGTTAAAATCTGGATGTTTTCTAATTTTGCACAGTTAGGCCAATTTGTAATAAAACATTTAACAGAAATACGATTTTGTCAGATGAAATGTTCATGGAATGCCAACGCAAAATAAATAGCATCTGATAAGCACATGATAAAATTTCAGACTGTAAAAACTATATAAAAGTAGTGTATGATGGAAAATGGTGGCAAGAGATGTGAGACAGAGGCCTCTGCCCAAAACCACATACAATACAAAAATATAGTTAATAAAACTAATCCTGAAAGAGACAGGAAAGAAGGCTGCGCCACTGCATACACCTGGAGAAGAGAACAGAACTCACGCAACAGGGTAACATACCAAACCCATGATCCGGTGGGACCCAACCCCTTCCCCCACCCCAGCTCACCAGCGGGAAGAAGAGAAATGGAGTGGGAGGGGGTGGAGGCCTAGGACTGCTGAACACCAAGCCCTGGAGATCTGCTCTGGGAGCACGAACCTACATTGCATGGTGCTCTGGAGATTACTGGGGTTGGAAAGCTAAGACAGGTGGAATACTTGGAGACACTGAGATTCCAGCTACGTGTGGAAAACAAGGATCCACATCTGGCTGCTCTGGGATAAAAGAAAGGTGGGCAGTCTGAGAGACTTCCTAACAGTGAGAGGACTGGAAAAGGGGCAGGGATTGCACAGAGCTTGTTGCTCAGGAAAAAGGACAGATGGACAAAATTGTCAGGGTGCACTGTGCCCAGCATGTTGGGACTTTCAGGAACTTGAGGCGCTCCATCCCCCGGGCTGGCTACACAGCTCTAAGACCCCACCATGATACGCAGCCTGCTGTACCTTCCAGCAGACAGGCACCAGTTCACAAAATGGCAGCCCTTGCCTTGGCGTCAAGCCAGCCAGAGGGAGGCCCCACTTATAGTAGCTACAAACACAAAGGATAGAGGCATACACCTGTGCGCTTGGCCCACTGGTTCTGTCAGTGGAGACAGGCATATCAGCTGGGAAGCAGGAAACAGCTCTTTCCTTCCCCCAGGCAAAAGCTCTGTTCCCCTGTGACCCCCAACATCACTCCAAGGATTGACCAGCTCCAGAGAGTAGAGCTCCTGGGCACTACAGGGCACCACATACAAATATGAAATGTCAAAGGAAAATGGTTCAAACCAAAATCCCACCAACACCAGAAAGAGGGTCAAGTGAAAGTGAACTCATTAATTTTCCTGAAAGAGAATTCAAAATAAAAATCATAAACATGCTCATGGAGGGACAGAAAAATATTCAAGAACTCAGGGATGAATTCAAGACAGATTCAATCATTAAGGAAAAGGAATACAATATCTGAAGAGAAACATGAAATGGAGGGATTTTAAAGCAGATGAAATAGAGGAGACGGTAAACGGAATAGAAATTAGATAACAGGAATACAAAGAACTGAGGCACAGAGAGAAAAAAGGATGTCTAGGAATGAAAGAATATTGAGAGAACTGCGTGACCAATACAAACAGAAAAATATTTGCAATATAGGGGTAGCAGAAGAAGAAGAGAGAGAAAAAGGGATAGAAAGTGTCTCTGAAGAGGTAATTGTTGAAAACTTCCCCAATCTGGGGAAGGAGATAATCTCTCAGGCCATGGAGGTGCACAGATCTCCCAACACAAGGAATCCAAGGAAGATAACACCAAGGCATAATAATTAAAATGGTGAAGATCAAGGATAAGGACAGACTATTAAAAGCAGCCAGAGAGAGAAAAAAGATCACCTACAAAGGAAAACCCATCAGGTTATCATCAGACTTCTCAGCAGAAACCTTACAGGCCAGAAGGGAGTGGCATGATATATTTAATGCAATGAAGCAGAAGGGCCTTGAACCAAGAATACTGTAACCGGCAAGATTATCATTTAAATTTGAAGGAGGGATTAAACAATTTCCAGATAAGCAAAAGCTAAGAAAATTAACCTCCCACAAAGAGTCTCTACAGTGTATTTTGGAGGGACTGCTCTAAATGGAAGTGTTCCTAAGGCCAAACAGATGTCACCCAAGGGATACACAATGAGTACAGAATATGATTCAGAACATACAAAGAATGGAGGAGGAAGAAAAGGAAAAAAAAGAATTTTTAGGTTGTGTTTGTAATAGCATACAAAGTGACTTAAGTTAGATTCTTAGATAGTAAGGAAGTTAACCTTGAACCTTTGGTAACCGCGAATCTAAAGCCTGCAATGGCGATAAGTACATACCTGTCAATAATCACCCTAAATGTAAATGGTCTGAATGCACCAATCAAAAGACATAGAGTCACTGAATGGATAAAAAAAAAAGACCCATCTATATGCTGCCTTCAAGAGACTCACTTTAAACCCAAAGACATACACAGACTAAAAGTGAAGGGATGGAAAAAGATATTTCATGCAAACAACAAGGAGAAAAAAGCAGGTGTTGCAGTACTTGTAT
>JAVSCE010008629.1:0-36516 GCA_032199065.1 Smutsia gigantea
ACAGACATCACTGTGTGTGAGGGGGTAGACACAAGAGTGCTATGAAGCTTATTTGTGGGGACACTGAAGTCACCCAAGGGATAGAAGGCTCTAGAAGAAGATTGTGCAAGCAGGCCAGTGTCCTCTGTGAGTGAGTGAGGGACATTCCAGTTAACTACTGCTCTGTATTGAACCATCCCAAATTTAGTGACATAAAACAGAACCATTTTATATGCTCACAGGTTCTGTGGATTAGAAATTCAGAGCGGTCTGAGTGGGAATGGCTTGACTTTCCTCCATGGAAAACCCATTTCTCTTTCACGTAAATTTTAGAATCGTCTCATCAAGCCTCCACTCCCCAGAACCCTCTCAGTATTTGAGTACGATAAAGTTAAACATGTAGATACATTTGGAGGGATTTGAATCTGCTATCTGGATTCTTCCTACCAGTTAACATGGTATTTCTATTTTTAAATTTTTCTCCAGTTTTTTTTAGATATTGACAAACAGTACATGTAGTGTCCATTTATTTGTTTTACAATGCTTTTCACATTTATCTTCCTATGAAGATCTTGACCTTTTTTGCCAAGTCACCCCAATAGCAAAGCCAGATAAGAGACACTACAATGAAGAAAACTATGGGCCAATGTCCCTGGTGAATTCCCAAAAAAATACTACAAGTCAAATTCAGCAACAGATCAAAACAGTCTTATCCATGGTCAAATGAGATTTGTCCGTGGAACACAAGGATGGTTTAACATAAACAAGTCCATAAATGTGCTACCTACCATAAATAGAATGAAAATAGAAATTCTCATGATCATCTCAATAAAAACAGAAAAATTATTTGACAAAAGTTACATTTAGGATAAAAACTCAAGACATTGGATATGGAAGGACTGTAGCTCAACATAATGAAGTCCAAAAATGACACCCCCGCCCCCATAGTGCTAACATTCAATATAATGTATTCTATGTAAACTGAAAAGAAATCAGGAACTTCTGGTTTATTAAAGTTAAAACAAACCACACACTGCAAGAAGACAACTGCAGCAATTGGTAAAGGATTCATACCCTGAGTATGTAAGGAATGCTAAGGGATCATTATGAAAAAAGAAAAAAAGCCAAATCAGACAATGGATATTGATTAGAAAAAGTACTTTCCAAACCAGGGAAAAGGAATCACCCAAAATCACTTGAACAGAAGGCCTTTCCCATCAGGAATTATGGAAATGCAAATTCAGATGACAATTCAATGTCTAATCATTAGGTGAGTACAGAAACATGACAAAACCAAGTGTCATGAAAGATCTGAAGCAGCAGAAGATAATACGCTAATCAGAGATGAATACTAATTTCATCAAATCAAAAATTACCTTTAAAATACCCCATTACTTTAAATACATATCAAATAAAATCAAAAACAAAGCCCCAGCACAATGAGTTTATAGCCTGTAATTTTTATGTTATATATATTGACATCTATTTTAGATTTATTAGAGAAATATTTTGAGCATATATCACATCTTATTTTGTGCAAACAAAGGTGAAGAAAACCAAATATATTACTTGAGGAATTTCTAAATAGTTTTACAGAGCAATCTGAATTTTGGAAACACTTTGCCCATGTTTTTTCATGAAGCAGGCGGAAGCCATTCCCCAGCGTAGCCCTATCTGAATTTCTGCTCCATAGAACCTGTGAGCATATAACATGGTTCTGCTCAATGTCACTAATTTTGGGATGTTCAGTACACAGCAGTAGTTTACTGGAATGTTCCTCATTGACAAAGGACACCGGCATGCTTGCACAACCCTCTTTACATCATTCCATCCCTTGGGTGACTTCAGTGTTCACGAGTGACCTTTACAGCACTCCAGTCTCCCATTTCCTTTCTCTCCTCACACATGGTGATATCCTTAAGACCCCAGCTCCTCTCTTTCAGTTTACAATAAAGTCAGAGTTTCTCAGGAATTTTAATGGCTGCCCATGAGGGTTTAAGATACAGGACAAATGGAGGCCTCATCTGACTGCCTTTCCAGAGATCCTATGACTCCTGCAGGGGGTCACCAATAGGCAGGCTCACTCACCAATGGGCCAGGCTGCTACCACGCAGCCGCAGGGGCCTACACGCCCCCTGGACTCCCGTACTGACCGGTTGGGAGGACAGGAGGACCCCTCCCCCGTGGATGCACCCTCGCAGCGCCCATGCCGGTGTGCCCACGGACCTGACACCGGAACTATTACCTGCAGTCAGAGAAGGTGGCGGGTCTGGAGGGCGGGCTGAGACACGGTCACCTTCCTGGCTGGGTAAGTGCGTGCACCTCTCATAGCTTTCCAACGTCCACCTACAGCTTTCGACTTTCCTCCCAGAGCCCACGCACCACCCCCAAACTCTGATCAAAAAGCCAACGCGGGGCGGCTACTTACTATGAGCTGAGGCTGTTGCAAGGCGGCCAGGCCTGCGTGGGAACGAGGGAGCCCGGTCCGCGGCAAGGAGTCTGAGGTAGGAGGCGCTGGGCATCGGGGAGCGTCGGCAAAGGCAGTGACGTCGGTGTCAGCGGGAGAAGGCACTGGCAGGCAGCCGTGACGGCAGGGGCCCCGGCCGGGTGTCAGCGGGAGGCACCTGCGGGCGGGGACAGGCGGGATGCGGGCTCTGGGGCCGTGGCTGCCGGCGTCTGCGCTTCGGCGGAGGGCCGCTGGAGCGGCTGGAGGCGGCCTGGGCTGGTGGCGTAAGCGGCTTCGGTTCCAGGCCGACACCCTTAGGACGCTGCTCCGCTCACCTACCGACACTCCCCGCCGCCCGCTCCCTTCCCGCAGCGACACCGCCTGTGCCCGCTGCTCCTGCCGCCACCGCCTCTCACCGGGACAGACGCCTCGGTCGGCCACCCACAGCAGCCCAACACCGCCCCCCACGGCCGACGCCGACGCCCGCTAAGCCCCCCGCCACCTCCCCATGCACGCCGCCGCCTGCCGCCGCCTCTGGCTGCGCTCCTGCGAAAGGCGGCCTCGGGGGTGCGCCCGGACAGCAGACACAGCCTCCCACCGCGGCGGACGCCACGGCCCACGAGGGACCGCAGCCCGTCGAGGCTGCCGCACAGCAGACGCCGCAGCCCGCCGCCTCCCACGGCGCCCCTGCAGACGGCGGCCTGGGCCTCGGCCCCGGCCCGCAGACACCGCCGCAGCCTCCCAAAGCGGACGCCCTCCCTGCTCGATCCCGCCCCGTCCCCCGACACCGCCCGCGCCCTGGGGCTGCCTACCTACCATGAGCTGCTGCTGCGAGGAGGCGAGGCCTGCGTGACGACGAGGGCACCGGGGCCCTGGCTGGGGGCCCGAAGCCGGCGGGAGGAGGCTGCGGTAGAAGGCCGCGCGCGGGCGGGCGGTGGTGGAGGGCGCTGGCCCGGGTGCAGGGCTTGGCAGGCGACGGCGGCGTCCGCGGGTGCCGGCCTTCCCGGGCGGAGGGGGCGGCAGTCCTCCCAGGCGGCGTCAGCGGGAGGCCTCGGCGGCGGAGGGAGGACAGGCGGGAGGCGTCCCCTGCGGCGGGCGGCCGCGCTCTGCTGGAAGGAGGCCGCGGTGGGCGCCGACAGCGGCTGGAGTCGGGGGGCCGGGGGGTCGGGCGCAGCGGCGGTTGCCGGCGGACCCCGCCCCCTTAGGTCGCTGCCCCGTGCCCGCAACGACGGACAGCGCGCGCCGCCACCGCCGCTCACCACCACCGACTCCCGCCACCCCCGAAGCCACCGCACGCCATCGACGCCCCCCCCTCCCCCCGGGGCCCACGCCGCCGCTGCGCGCCCCTCCGCCTCTCGCCGCCTCTAGCGACCCTCCGGCGCATGGCAGCCTGGGACGTCGGCAGCCGCCCGAAGCCGACGCCTCCCTCGCTGGCCACCCACTGACTCCTCCCTTGGCCCCTGCCTGCTCCCTCCGCCTCTAGCGACCCTCCTGCGCAAGGCAGCCTGGGACGTCCGCAGCCGCCCGAAGCCGACGCCTCCCACGCTGGGATCCCACTGACTCCGCCCCTGGCCCCTGCCCGCTCCCTCCGCCTCTAGCGACCCTCCTGCGCATGGCAGCCTGGGACGTCCGCAGCCGCCCGAGGTCTGCACCTCCCACGCCGGCATCCCACTGACTCCGCCCCTGGCCGCTGCCACCACAACCGAAGCTGCCCCCTCTGCCCACCGACAGCCGCTCCGTCGCCTCTCGCCGCCCACCTCCACACAGCAGCCTCGGACGTCCGCCAACGCTTTAAAACTTTGTGTCTAAATTTCTACATTCCTTGAATTTCATTTTGGTTCAAACATTCGTTATTTCTTTTTATTCTCTAGCTTTTCAAAAAGGCTTACTTCACCATATACATATGATTATAAAGGAGTCTCTGTTCATGGGCATATATGTGTGTTTAGTTGAAGAAAAATGTATACAAATATGCATACACATCAACTTATCCTTGAATTTGTTCTTTGGATTCAACATATTTCTATGGATTTCATTTTTCGTTACAACACCTTTTAGAAGTTTATTATTTCACATTCTTTTCAAAACTAAGGACACAGAGATAGGGGGATTGAATTTTTAATAATTATATAACAGCAGTTAAAACATTGTACTTCTGGAGTTTTGCAAAAAATAGTACCATGCAGTGTGCACTGTTATTTTCTTATGAATTTTACAATTCTTCAATTTGTACACCTTAAATAGGTACAGTTTATTGCATCTAAATATTCTCTAATTAGAATTTAAAAATTATAGTGGTGCATGACTCAGGGTAGAATCTGCAATACAAGTAGCTGAATCCTAATGGGTGGGGCATATCTCTTCTAACTGGGAAAAAGTAGTTTCATGCGTAAATGTTAAAATAGTGGAATTAAATTAAGGCAACTTAGAATTGATAAACTCACTGTTACCCCTGTGAACTAGAAGATTATACTGCACATACAGAACAGGAGTAAAATGACATAAATTGGTTCAAGACAGTATTACAACCATACACATCATCATGGATGAGCCATAGTAACACAATATGGGGATTTGCAGCTGGCTGTTGCTTCATGAAGAGTTTGCATAGGTCAGAACAACTCCCCAGTCTATCATCCCACTTGCCTATAAAGACACTATATTATACCATTTTATTTTAGGATGGTTTGTTATGCAGCAATAGCTAACTGATACAATAAACAATTCAAGGCAATTGTAATAATATGATTCTCATCTTAGGCATTGACTGTGATATTTAAACATGGCATTCATGATGATTCTGTTATTCAAGTCTATTTAACAACTGTTAGAAAGTGATCCCATTGAGGTCCCTTTGAGGTAACATGGAGAAGCAAGAAGCACATGCATATTTGCACAGAAATGGTGACCCTGCATCACATACCTGGACAGGAGTCTGAGCTTTGTAGTGAGCCATCCTTTGATTATGAGGATATGTAATGGATACTGACACTGCTCTTTCACTGCCCCTCTAGTGGGTAGGTAAAATTTCAACTAGTGGGAGATATTTCATTCAGAGAGATTACAAGAATCATATTTGAAGGTAGCAGTAGAAATTTCCAAACAGAAACTAGAAAATAATTTGCTAAAAAACTAAAATATGCCACCAGACCTTCAACTGTTAAAAATAAATATTTTGTATTAATCAATACATAATACTTTGCTTCACCATCCTTAAGGTCAGCTCTGACTCTAAGGCTGTACTATGTCAGCCCATCTTTTCATATTTGTAGATTCCACTTGGAGACATATTTTATTATCATTTTTTACCAGTGATCGTGGTAGGTGCAGTGGACACAAGTTGCGTAACAGTACAGGATCCTAACAATTTAAAAAACCCCACCAAAACCTCATTATCAGCTATAAGAACCAGCATGTTAAGGCCCACCATAGCAGGAACGTAATTAAACTAGTAATATACAAAGTAATGATGTTCAGACATGGAAAAGAGTGGTGTCAGGAGGTCTGGTGTGTGGGCCTTCCCAGATGCCGGGCCTCACTGGAGGGTAGAATAAAGGGGAGCGGCCACACTCGCAGCGCAGGGAGGGTGGGAGTGCCCCCTATTATTCCCGGCTTGGTAGCAGACGGGAGGAGCCGCTGATTTGGTTCACTCAAGCAGTTGTCCAGAGGAACTCATATTGGCTACTCTGACAGCGGGCGGGCTACTGTGACCCGAAGAGGCAGGGCAGATAGACATCGGAAACCGCCTGCGTGAACGGCAAACTAACGCAGCAAGGAGGAAATGGAATCTTGCCGTATTATATTTTCATGCAAAGGGTGTTAAGCATCTGTATCATAAACTTACTTCTGTGCTTTCTACCCAGTTCAGCAGAACTAGAAGAGTCCCGTGTGGGGACCGCATCCGTATCCCGGAGACCTGGCGGCGGCCTGCCTTGGTGCACCCACAGCGCCTGGACCAGGTATCTGGGGACCACAGTCCATCCTATAAAACTACGCCTTAACCTGCTGGTTCTTACAGCTGATAATGAGTTTTCCTTTTTAGCTGTTAGGATCCTGTATTGTTACACAACTTGTGTCCACTGCACCAACTGCTTGGCCAATTCTGAAACTTCTGTAACACACCTGACTTGTGGGCCCGGAATTTAGCCTGAATGCATCCGAAAAAAATGACATTTTAAGCAGTTTTTTAAATGCCTTAATTTTTTTCCCCGTGCAGCAGGCTTTGATAGGCTTAACAACAGGACGAGTGAGAACTTTCTCCAGTCGCTTAAGGAAGAGCCCGCGCACGAGAGGAGGAAGCGCAGTGGACCCTGATGGAAATGGAGCCCAGGCCCGGGTGCCAGTCCGGTTCGCAGAAGCTCTACCCGGCGGCGGTTTCCAGAGGCGCGGCACTGAGTTCTGGACCTCCTCCAGGGGAGCTGCGGGGCGGGATTGGGGGTGAAGGGTGGCGCTGCGCTGCGCCTATCCTGCCCCGACACAACCAGGGCGCGGCGGGAGAGCCCACCTACTCTCAGCACTGGGGCTCTTAGCAAGCCCAGGAGTAGGGTCTTAGCGCCTCAAGCCCAGCTTTCTGGGCCGAACGCTGTGGGGATGGTCTCAGTCACACAGAGGTAGAAACCCATCGCTAGGACGACGAGAGGAGCATGAGACCCCCGTGGCCATTTCCAGGGCGGTCTGGGACTGGGCAGCAGGGCACGCCCCCTGCGGAGCCGGCTGGACCTGCCTACCTCTCCCGGTGGGCACAAACCTGAGCGGGCTCCGGCTGGGCCGCCGCTCCGCCGGCCTGCGGGGAACAGGTGCGCAGAGGCGGGCAGAGCCAGGCGGGCGGCCCGGAGCGGCACAAGGAGAGCGAGCGCGACCAATGCGGCCAGTTCGGGAACTGGGGCAAGAGCAAGACGGTGACCCGCAAAAAACACGAGCGATCGTCTAGCTCCTCAGCGGCTCGGAGTCCAGCCCACTTTCAGGTTCTGGGTCAAGTCCAAGGGTTTCCAGCTGGGCCCGCCGGAGGAGGGGGGGCGGGCGGCGCCAGACAGCTGCCTGCTTTGTGCGGGGGGTCAAGACTGCGGTGAGTGCCCCGCCTGCGCCGCCCTTGGCCCGGGGCCCTCGTGGGCCCACCCTTCCCGCGCTGCACCCTGCCCGTCAGAGCCGCTGGGGCCTCTGCCTGGGCGGCCGCGCCAGCGGCTCCTGTTCCCGGCCTGCACCCGTGGACCGGGCCATTGTCACATCCCGCCTTCACCACGTGTGGGGGCCGCGCCCGGAGCCGGGGCGCGCGCTCCGGTAACAGACGATACTGATCGATGGTCCCCTGAGCTTCCTTATTGGCACAAAGCCCTCTAGGCAGGGCGCAGGGCCCCTGGACGTTGTCGGGGTTCTGGCTGGGCCAGCGTGCGGCACCCGGGCGCTCCACTGCCTCGATCGCTCCCGGGAGATCCGGCCGGTGACCGTGTGCACTGCCACCAGGTGCTGGAGCTGCCTCCGCCGCCCCCACCCTCCGCGTCCCCCTTTCGTAAATACAGTAAGGGGCAACAAAAAGCTGGGCGTGGGCGCAGCCTCCCGGCGAGCGCCTCGGCAGCCCCAGGCGCAGGGCACCAGGCTGCAAGCCCGGCGCTGTCAGGCACGACTCCGACGACCGGGGCTCAGCCTCACCGGCAGAGTGAGGAGCCGAAGCAGCCCATGCCTTTGCAAGAAGGTGGGAAGTGCAGGCCACGGTGTGACTGGGACTGCAGCTCAGCCCACTCCCCTTCCTCCTCCGCTGCGGCTGCTAGCTTGGAGCAGGGATGGCGGAACGCACCCGGCATCCTTTGCCGCTCTGCCTCGCGTTGCGGTTTCTGGAGCATTTTCTCCTTTGCTTCAGTGTTTATTACTGGCAAGTGTCTCCCAGGCAGTATTCCTAGAGGATGCTAGAAAGGAATGTCTCAACACATTCTTCTTAAACGGAGATTTATTAAATTGAAAATATGTGCATTAAAGTGTTTTCAGAGGGTTCTTTGAAGGACTCTTGTAGGTTTGTGTGGGGAGCTTGGGGTTCCTATGGTCAGGATCCTCACTGAACTTAAACGACTTGATGATGTAACTGGCCTGTTGCTAGGCTACTGCTTACACGCCCGTAGGCAATAAGCTATTATTGCATTATATAGAGAGCTCGGCCCAGTGCCCGGGGCAGAGACAGAGACGCTAGTGCTCGACCTACTGCTGGGAGAACAAGCCGGGTAATAAACCCTTTCACCCCAAGAACGTTCTAATGTCATTTCTTTGGTCACACTGAACTCAGAGAACTTGCCCAGGGCTGAAGCCCATTAACAAGACAACTGGTGACAGTTGGCAAGGTTCATTGTGGACCAAGGATGGGTGCTTCAGCAGGCTGCCCCTATGAATGGGGAGACAGTGGATTGTCCCCCAGTGGGTATGTGGTCTGAGGTGGCTTGCCTCCTAGAGGGCTGTGCCCCACCCCAGGGCTGGAGGCAAGTGGAGGCGATACCTGGGGCAGTAGGGGTGGCCCTTGGTATAGTAAGTAGGTCTTTTGAAAGACAGAGTGCCCATGAGGCAGCGGGGACTGTGGGTTGGCTGCTTCTCACAGTACTAAAAAAATCTACAGAAGAGAAGGACATGCTCCTGAAAAAGACCCAAGAAATGGCAGCACGAGAACACAGCCATGAACTGCTATGGATTCACTGAAGAAGGAAATGGCATTGATCTGAGAGGAGTCAGCACAAGAACACTGGCAGTGAGGTGCCGTTGAAGAGGTAAAAGACTCCTTACAGCGCTGCCAGGTGCTGTGAAGGAGGAAAAAGCCATCAAGGGAAAAGGCTAACTCCCAAGGGAAGCACAGGAAGAGGTGAGACAAGAACACCAGCTGCAAAGCATTGAGGTGAAGGTAATAGAGCTACTGAAGACTGAGCTAGCCATCAGCACCGGAAATGGAGGCGCTGGGGAAGGATGGAGGGGTGGTGCTGGGGGCACTGACCCCTCCTCTATTGAAAGCATGCCCAGTGGTTGTAAAGAAAACAAAGACACAGCAGCAGAGGGTTCCCAAGGAGAGGTGCAGCCCCCTCCCCAGGTCATGGAGCCCTCTATGGTCCACCCCTATACTCAGGCTGAGCTGGTGTATTTGGGCTCCCAGTTTAAGGAGAAGCCCTCAGAGTCAATAACAGCTTGGCTCCCGCATCTGTGGGACTTAGGGGTGGATGGAATTGTTCTGCCGGGATCAGAGATGGGAAAGTTGGCTTCCCTGACAGTGCAGCCTGCCTTGAAGCAGAGGCTACAAAGTGCACATCAGACACCAGGAAATCACTCCCTCCTCAATTGGCGCATGGCTGTACTTTGTGCTGTGTGGCCAAACCAGGGTGATCTACCATCCTCTCCTGTTACGTGGCAGGTGTATGCTGAGCCCCACAGGTGTTACAAAAGCTAGGCATAAGAAATGCCATCTGTAGTCCAGAGAATAATGGCCCAGATGAAGAGATTTTTCACTACTGGGATAAGAAATATTGTGCTTCAAATGGCTCCCCCATCCCTCTTTGGGTCTCTAGTGGCCATTCTTTCCCCTCACTTAGGGCAGCCCGTAAGCGAGGTGACATGTACAGTAGCAGACTTAGGAGAGGCTGAAGCAATGAGAACATGAAAAGAAATAAGGTCTGCTACTCACAAGAAGAATTTACAGGGCCCCATGAAGGTTACGAGGACCCAGATGTGGGTTGATTTAATACAGGCAGGAGCAGATGGAAGGAAATTAGATGGGAAGTCAAATAGGATCTTACTAGAGCTCTGGCAACAACTGAAACCAGAGCAACAGTTCCAGCCATTAAGACCAAAGAGGCAGAGGTCAGAGACCGAGCCACAAGTCCAGCCTGTTTGTTTGTAAGACTTTCTGCTGGAGAGCAAGCCAACCTCACTTGAGCCCACACAGGAAGATGATTGGGGAACACGGTTCAACTGATGGGAAGGTCGAGGTACTTGCCCTGAGGCACAGGGGGGACTGGAGGCCACATGTTGAACTAGCAATCCATTGGTCCCCAGTGAATATACAACATGTCCTGGCTCTGGTGGACCCAGGAGCTGAATGTTCACTGATTTATGGTAACCCTGAGCAGTCTCCCAGGACTCCCACTATCATAGATGGATACAGGGGTAAGGCTATCAGTGAAACAAGCCCAAATCCCTTTGGGAATAGGGTGTCTATCCCCAAAAAGTATACAGTGTATATTTCACCCATACCTGAGTATATTTTGGGGTCTATGGTTGCAGACTACTGCAGGTGAGTTCAGACTGGAGTATGTGTGGTGAAGGCAGTTCTGAGGGGACATGCTAGGCACCCGCCCATAGCTTTACCTGTGCCTTGGCAGGTGACTAATACCAAACAATAAAAACTGCATGGAGGGCATAAAGTAATTGAAGAAACTCTCCAGGAACTGGAAAAGGTGGGTATGATAAAGCCCACCCATAGTCCTTCCAATTCCCCAGTGTGGCCAATAAAAAAGCTGGATGGCTCCTGGCGTATGACCATGGATTACAGGGAATTGAATAAAGTCATAGCCCCTATGCATGCTGCTGTCCCCTCTATTGCAGACCTGATAGATACCCTCAGCCACGAACTAGGAACACACAATTATGTTGTAGATCTTGTTAATGCCTTCTTTTCCATTGACATTTAGCAGGAAAGTCAGGAACAGTTTGCCTTCACATGGGAAGGACGACAATAGACTTTCACCGTCCTCCCACGGGCATAACTCCACAGCCCCACCATCTGTCGTGGCTACATGGGAGAAACTGCCAATGGTGCGGCTGTACCATTATATTGATGATGTCATGCTCACGTCTGATTCTCTTTCAGATCTAGAAGATGCAGCACCTAGACTACTGCTACATCTACAGAAGAATGGATGGGCTGTGAATAGTACCAAGGTTCAGGGACCTGGTTTGTCAGTCAAATTCTTGGGGGTCATCTGGTCGGGTAAGACCAAAGTTATACCAGAAGCAGTCCAAGCCTTTCCTACCCCTACAAATGTAGCATTGCTACAGGAGTTTTGGGGTCTTCTAGGTTACTGGAGAGTGTTTATCCCACACTTGGCACAAATTCTGAAGCCATTATACCAGTTGGTACGAAAGGGTGTCAGGTGGGACTGGGATGAGACATGTGCATTTACCTTTACTATAGCAAAACGGGCAGTCAAGGCCATGCAGGCCTTAAGTGTGATAGACTCATCAAGGCCCTGTGAGCTGGATGTTCATGTGACTGAAGACGGTTATGGCTGGGGTCTCTGGCAGCGGCTTGAATGAACTTGCCAATCTATTGGATTCTGGTCACAACTCTGGAAAGGGTCAGTGGTACAATACACTTTGGTAGAAAAACAACTGGCTGCCGTGTATCACGCCTTGCTGGCTACAGAACACATCAATGGAATGGCCCCAATAAAGGTAATAACTACCTATCCCATCTTGGGGTGGCTACAAGACTGAAACCAAAAGCCAAGGAGTGGTGTGGCACAAACGCTCACACTGGCCAAGTGGGGTGCTTACCTACAGCAGTGTAGTGCCCTCTCTGGTAGCCCCTTGAGTGAAGAACTCCAATGCTTATTGGGGCCAGTGACATATACTACTGAAAAGCAGGAAGAATTTACTTTAGAACCATTAGTAGCAGAGAGTCCTTATCAGGAGGGAAGAGCTCCTACACCCAAAGATGCATGGTACACAGATGGCTCCAGCCATGGGCAGCCCCCAAAATGGAGGGTCATAGCTTTCCATCCTAAGACTGAGACAATATGGATGGAAGATAGTGAGGGGAAGGGCAGCCAATGGGCAGAGTTGTGGGCCGTGTGGCTTGTGATCAGCCAGGAGCCCTCCCTTATAGTTGTCTGCACTGACAGCTGGGCCATCTATTGGGGTTTAACCCTGTGGCTACCAATCTGGTACCATGCCAACTGGCTGGTTGGTCACCGACCCCTTTGGGGGAAAGAATTGTGGCAAGACTAATGGGCCTGTGGTCAGACTAAAACAATTACAGTGTACCATGTGACAGGTCATTTGCCAGTAGCATCCCCAGGAAATGATGAAGAAGATAAATTGGCCCAGATACATTGGTTAGAGGAAAGTCTGCCTCTGATGTAGCCCAATGGTTACATCAGCGTTTGTTGCATGCAGGGCAAAAGATAGTGTGGGTTGTAGCCCGTTGGTGGGGCTTGCCTTTGACCTTTGTAGAAGTTAGTAGAGCTCGGCAGGAGTGTGTTGTATGCTCTAAAAGGGACTTACACCAAGTTTCACAGTAACATGGGACAATAGCTAAGGGGCCAATATCCCTTGTCAGGTGGCAGATAGACTATATTGGGCCTCTACCTGTGTCAGAAGGATATAGGTATGCCATGACTTGTGTGGACATAACTACTGGACTTCTGGTTGCTTTTCCTACCCATTGTGTAGACCAGCAGATGACCAAAAGAGGCCTGGAGCATCTCTTTGCTGCCTATGGCTGACCGCAGGTAATTGAGAGTGATCAGGGCACCCATTTTACTGGATATACACTGCAAGAATGGGTGCAACAGCTGGGAATCAAATGGAAGTTTCATGTGCCATACAATCCTACCACAACAGGCATGATAGAAAGGCACAACGGTTTGTTAAAATCCACACTCAAGTCAGATACCAATAGTCTGCAGGGATGGTCAGTCTGCTTGTGGACTGTGCTACGGCATTTGAACGAGAAACCCCGAAAGGAACGCTGAGCCCTGTAGACATGTTAACACATATGGCTGCCTCCTCTATACAACTGCAAGTTCAAACCAAGGAAGAATTGTTGAAGCCGAGGTTCGGCCACCAGAATAATATCTTGCTACCAGCACCAACTGCACTAAACCCTTGGGATTCCATTGAGTGGACATGACCTTGGACCTTTCATCACATGAACCAATGATGGCTGGCTCTCCTGGCACCTTGGGGACAAGGCCTGGAAGCTGGCCCCCTGTGTATTCCTGGAATAAACTCAGAGTGGCCCCCAAAGGTCACAGTAGTATATCCTGAACAGCCAGAAGGTAGGAGCATTTTACAAGGGAGTTTTATTGTATGGCCAGTGCATGCACCTCCAGTAGCACTATATATAGACCCTTCAGTAACCCCCACGGGGACAGGAGTAAAAGTATGGTATACTAGACCTGGATGGGACCCCCCTCCTGCTACAGTCCTTTCACAGGATCACTCTCTTGCATGCATCCTACCTGACGGACAAGATTTGCCTATGTTGGTGCCAGTAAAACCTGTGTCTTATCCCCCCTAAGGTCTTTGGGGGTTGGGAACCTCTGCTGGCTTGAGGATTATTATAATTTTTGTTCAAAATCTTGTATCTTAATTTATGTTATTATCTCTAAGGTGTTGTTATCCTCTGTTGCTGTTGTGGAATCTGGTTACAGTGCTCCAGCTTTCTCGCACAGGAACCATTGCAGAAGATTGAGAGCATGTAGATTGTAAGGCGAGAATGCTGGATGGGTGGAGTGTGGGGAAGTAGGGGTTCCTATGGCCAGGATCCTCACTGAACTTAAACCACTTAATGATGTACCTGGCCTGTTGCTAGGCTACTGCTTCCACACCCGTAAGCAATAAGCTATTATTGCACTATATAGAGAGCTTGGCCCAGTGCTCTGTGCAGAGGCAGAGATGCTAGTGCTTGACCTACCCCCGGGAGAACCAGCCAGGTAATAAACCCTTTCACCCTAAGAATGGTCTAATGTCATTTCTTTGTCTCACTGACTCCATAGTGAACTTGCCCAGGGCTGAAACCCACGGGCAAACAGACCCCAATAGTTATATTACCAGGATACCTTCTTAACAGCCGTCATTTACCCATCATTTCTTTAGGGTCCTGAATAACTAAGAAAATATCAGAATATTTGATTTACAAAATCTTGGGAAGGTTCACCTACGTCCTGATGCCCACCAGCTTCGCAGTGAAGCAAGACCTGCCCGTAGGAATGGAATTCATGAAGATCCCTATAAAAGTATGTCTGTCCATATCTCAACGTCTTCGTCAGTCTCAGCTGGCCCTTTTCATCAGTTTGGCAGCCCACATCCAATAAGTAAGCAATTGAGACTGTTATCAAGAGAGGCAGAAAGGGGAGCATTTGATGTTTTCTTCTGGGCTCTTCTTTTCATCTTGTTCATACTTGTCATTTCAGGTTACTGGTACCTGCCAGATAGCTAAGTGCCCTGTTGCTCCAAGGGTTTAAGACTTCAAGTTAGTTTTCAAAAATGCCACTTAAATCTGCATGCCATTTCCCTGACATTAAGTACAGCTAAAACAAGTACTTAACTGTGTGTACATCCTGCATAGGCATGATGAAGAACTACAGCTGTAGTTCCTTAACAAGGCTCTGAACCAAAGAACAGGCTCTAGTGCCCCACAGCACAAGGGACTGTAGACAAGCAGAAGCTGATGTTGCCCAGGGGTGGGGTCATACAGGATGTTTATGAGAACAGAAGGCCCTCGCTTAACCAAATATGTGGCTTATAAGAGCTCCCAGCCCTAACCACTGTGAGCCCATAGAGAACTGGGGAACATGGACAAATGCAAGGCCAGCAGGTGACAGCAGACTGCTGACACTTGGGAGGCCCAGTGTCACCTATGTCAATTCCATCCAGCTTCTACATTTTAAAGCATGTTCACCAGTGATCATGTACCTAACTATTCCGGTTTTGCGGTAAGTGTTCACCATCTGGCAGAGTGATAGAAATCCAGTGGACCAAATGTATGCTAGTTTCATTTTTTTCCTCCTCCCAAGGTTTTTTTTTTCATTTTGAAAAATATCAAGCTTCTGTCCTCTAGATTCACTCATTGTTAACACTTTGCCACATTTGCTTTATGTCTCCTTCATATTTTTGGAAGCAATTTGATGCAAATACCCTGTCAGTTTACCACTAAATACTTCAGTTTGTATCTACCAAGAACAAGGATATTCTCCTACATAACCATTAAATAATTACCACACTCAGGAAAGTTAATATCGCTACAGTACTATTATGTGCCATATTATCCATATGCAAAATTGCACATTGTTGCAATAATATTGTTTATAGCAATTTTCCCTAATTCTGAATACAATCAATGATCACGCATTGCATTTATGTGTCATGATTCCTGTTAGTGATTTGCCTGGCCTCCAATTTGAGAACTGAACCCTATAAACCGCCTGATAACAACTGCCTTTATTATTCGATACAATTCCCCTTCCCCAAATGGGTCACTGTGATCAACTCTGACCCTACATCTTCAAGCCAGACCCCTCATCCTTCATACTTTACTTCCACCACTCCCATTCACAGCCAATCAAGGAAAGCTCTAAAAAGCCCCAGATCCTCAGCTGCTGTTACTTGGGGCTTTTCTATCTTCACTTCATGCCCAGCCTGCTCCAATTCCACACCAGTTGCATCAGCTACCAATCATGAACTGCATCTGCCAGGCTGGGAGCAGCTTTAAGGCCGTTGAACTGGTGCACTACTTTGTTTCCCATTGGCAAAGACTTTGACTCAGATTCTCAGCTCTGATGTTTCTCTCTTTTGGTCACTCCAAATGTTGAGTTGAACCATGTGAAATTGCTGGGGTTTTTTTACTTTTTTTTTCAAGTTTATTTTGATATCAGTAATCTACAATTACATGTGCAATACTATGGTGATTACACTACCCCCTTCATCAGGTCCCCCCCCCCACCAACCCCATTACAGTCACTGTCCATCAGCATAGTGAGATGCTATAGAGTTACTACTTGTCTTCTCTGAGTTGTACAGCCCTCCCCGTGCCCCCCTAACATTACATCTGCTAATCGTAATGCCCCTTTTTCCCCCTTGTCCCTCCCTTTCCCACCCATCCTCCCCAGTCCCTTTCCCTTTGGTAACTATTAGTCCTTCTTGGGTTCTGTGAGTCTGCTGCTGTTTTGTTCCTTCAGTTTTTTTCTTAGTTCTTATACTCCACATATGAGTGAAATCATTTGGTACTTGTCTTTTTCGGCTTGGCTTATTTCACTGAGCATAATACCCTCTAGCTCCATCCATGTTGTTGCAAATGGTCTGGATTTGTTTTCTTCTTATGGCTGAATAATATTCCATTGTGTATATGTACCACATCTTCTTTATCCATTCATCTACTGATGGACACTTAGGTTGCTTCCATTTCTTGGCTATTGTAAATAGTGCTGCTATAAACATAGGGGTGCATCTGTCTTTTTCAAACTGGGCTACTGCATTCTTAGGGTAAATTCCTAGGAGTGGAATTCCTGGGTCAAATGGTATTTCTATTTTGAGTTTTTTGAGGAACCTCCATACTGCTTTCCACAATGGTTGAACTAATTTGCATTCCCACCAACAGTGTAGGAGGGTTCCCTTTTCTCCACATCCTCGCCAACATTTGTTGTTTGTGTGCTGTTGTTTTTTTAGGTAAAAAAACAGACCAATATTCCATATAGTTCAATATAGAAAATTACTCTTTGGTGATTCCAAAACCTAGGGACTGGAAAGCTGGCATGAGCCTGCGTGGCCAGCACTGCAGCAAGGCTGGTTCCCACCTTAGTGTGCATTCTGTCTCAACTTCACTTTCTCAAATGTCTAAGTATTCAATTATACTGCCTTTTGATGCCTAATTAGACCCTTCCTGTCCTTTTTCAGAATTATTCAGGCTACTATTGCTGATTTTCCTACATGAACATTAGAATCAGCTTTCCTAATACCAAACATATAATGTAGGTGTTTTAAAAAACAGAATTATAGATCAACTTAGGAAGAATTGACATCATTATGATGTTGAATATTCCTGTTTAAGAACAGAATATGCCTTTTCTTTTATTCAAGTTATCTCTGTATTCCTTGATGGAATTAATTCTCAGTAAAAACTTGATTATAATACCACAAAATTCACCAATTTAAACTTTACCATTCACTTGTTTTTAGTATATACAAAGAGTTGTCCAACTATCACCACAAACAATTTTAGAACTGTTCAATACCTTACACAAAAAAAAAACAATACCCTTTTTCTGTCACCCTCAGTCCCCATTGTCCCACCCCCTAGCAATCACTAATCCCCTTTCTGTCTCTACGCATTTGTCTGTTCTAGATATCTCACATGTGTGGAATCATACAATACATTGCCTTCTGTGAGTGGTTTCATTTAGTGTCATGTTCCAAAGGTTCAGCCTTGTTATATGCATCGGTACTTCATTCATTTTCATTGGCTAATTATATTTCATTGAATAGATAAGGCACATCCTGTATCCATTCAACAGTTAATGGACATTGGGGTTGTTTCTGCTTTCTGGCTATTATGAATAACACTGCTATGTACATTTGAATAGAAATATTTGAGTACCTGTTTTTAATTCTTTCGGATATATATCTAGGAGTGGAATTGCTGGGTCAAATGATAATTCTATATTTAACATTCTGAGGAACTGATCAACTGTTTTCCAAAGAGTCTGCATCATTTTACTTTCCTGCTAGCAATGTATGAGTGTTCTGGTTTCTCCACATTCTTACCAACATTTGTCATTCCCTGTGTTCTTGATTTAGTCATTCTAGTGGGTGAGAAGTGCTATCTCATTGGGGTTTTGATTTGCATCTCCCTGATGACTACTGATGTTGATCACCTCTCATGTGCTTATCAGCCATTTGCATCTCTTCTTTGAAATGTCCAAGCTATTTGCTCATTTTTAATTATTTAAATTTTTACTGCTCATTTATGGAGTTCTTTACTTATCCTGGATATAAGTTCCTTAATAGATACATAATTTGCAAATATTTTCTCCTCCTCCATCATCTGTCTTTTCACTTTCTTGATGGTTATCATTTGAAGCACAAAATTTTTTATTTTGGTGAAATTCAGTTTGGCTATTTCTCCTTTTGCTGCTCGTGCTTTCCTGTTATATCTAAGAGGCTTTGCTGAATCAAAGGTCACGAAGACTTACACCTTGGTTTCTTCCAAGAGTTTTATAGTTTTAGTTTAGGTCTATGATCCATTTAAGTTAATTTTTGTATATGGTGTGACATAGGTTCCTACTTCTTTTCCTTGAATGTGGCCATCCATTTGTCCCAGTACTATTTATTGAAATTACTATTATTCCCCTATTGAATTGTCTCAGCACCCTTGTGGAAAATTAATTGATTATAAATGCAAAGGTTAATTTCTGAACTCTCAATTGTATTCCATTGGTCTATATATCTATCCTTATGCCAGTGGCATGCTGTCTTGATTACCATCATTTTGTGATAAGTTTTGAAATGGGCAAGTATGAGTATAATTTATTCTTCTATTTCTCAAGATTGTTGGTTATTCTGTATATCAATTTGGGGAGTATTGCCAGGTGAGCAATATTAAATCTTCTGATCCGTGAGCACTGGATGTCTTTCAGTTTATATCTCTCTAATTTCTTTCAACAATATTTCATAGTTTTCAGAGTATATGTTTGTCTTGCCAATGGGTTTCAGCCCCGGGCAAGTTCACTATGGATTCAGTGTGACCAAAGAAATGACAATAAAACGTTCTTGGGGTGAAAGGGTTATTC
Organism: Smutsia gigantea; assembly: GCA_032199065.1. NCBI lineage: Eukaryota > Metazoa > Chordata > Mammalia > Pholidota > Manidae > Smutsia > Smutsia gigantea. The sequence goes on from JAVSCE010008629.1 coordinate 18,955, forward strand.
CCTAACTTTATTTCCACAGTGGCAGGTCTGTCACTAAAATCTCATCCACTCACAGCGAGTCTGCATGCAGCAAGCCAGTCTCTGCCTCTGGGCCTCTCTTCCCGCACAGCCGTCCCCTGGGCCTCTGTCCTCGGCGCTGCCACCACTCCAGCCTCTGCTCTGCTCTCCTGCAGCCTTGCAGCCCTGCCACCGTGTCGCCCAGAGCACTGGACGGAGCTCTTTATATAGAGTCAATAGCAACATATTGCCCACATGTGTGTAGTGAGCTAGCCAACCAGGGCCAGGTGAGAATCCTGGCCACAGAAACTTTCATTTTATCTACAATGTTTTACATTCTTTTGTTAAATTTATTCCTAAGTATTTTATTCTTTTTGGTGCTATTATATTTTTTCACTGCTACTGTATGGAAATGATGGGTTTTTAGTATATTCATCTTGTATCCTGCTATGTTGCTGAACTTGTTTATTAGTTCTAATAGTTTTTAGTGTCCTAGAGTTTTCAATATGTATTTGTAATTTACTCAAGTTCACTTTCAAACAACACTGTACTGCCTCATAGGGAGTGTGAATACCTTATAGCAGAATGTTCCCAAATTCTCCCTCCCACCCCTTTGAACATGTGTCATTCATTTCACTTATCCATCAGTTATAATCACAGAACACATGGTTGCTACTATTATTTTGAACAAAATGTTATCTGTTAGATCAATTAAGAATAAGAAAAATACAGGATTTCATTCTACTGCTCTTCCTTTCTTCATGTGGATTCAGGATTCTAACTTAAACTATTACCCTTCTCTCTGAAGAACTTCAAACATTTCTTAACAACAGGTCTGCTGGCAACAAAGTCTCTCATTTTTTATTTGTCGGAGAAAGTCTTCATTTCTCCTTCAACTTGAAGGATAATTTTGCTGGATACAGGATTCCAGGTTGGTGTTTTTTTGTTTTAACACGTAAAGTATTTCTCTCCACTCTTTTATTGCTTGTCTGGTTTCTGAAAAGAAATCCAATGAAATTTTTATCCTTGTTCCTCTCTAAGTAAGATTCTTCCCTTCCAGCTTTTTCAAGGTTTTCTCCGTATTTAATCTTCTGTACTTTGAATTTATATGCTGAGATGTAGATTTTTTTTGTTATGTATCATACTTAGTGTTCTCTGAGCTTCCTGGACCTGTGGTTTAATGTGTGCTTTAATTTTGGTAATTCTTAGTCACTGTTATTTCAAATATTTCCTCTGTTCATTTCTCTTTTTTCTCCTTCTGGTAGACTAATTAAGCATATATTATTCCTTTTGTGGTTATCCAACAGTTCTTAAAAATCCTGTCCTGTTTTTCTTTCCTTTTTCTCCTTGTATTATCAATTTTGGAAGTTTCTATTGATGTATCTTCAAGCTAAGGGATTATTTCCCTGTCTGTGTCCAGGCCACTGCTAAGCCCATTAAAGGCATTCTTCAATTCTGTTAGTGTTTTTCATTTCTAGTATTTTCTTTTGATTCTTTTGTAGAATTCCCATCTACCTGCTTACATTATTCATCTGTTGTTGCATGTTTTCCACTTTTTCCATTAGATATCTTAACACAGTAGTCATTGTTCTTTTAAATTCCCGATCTGATAATTCCAAAATCTCTGCCATATATGGGGCTGCCCATGATGCTCACTTTGTTCCTTCTGACTGTGTTTTTGCTTTAACATGCCTTGTAATTTTTGTTGAAAGCATGGCATGATATATCAGTAAAAGGAATCAAGGTAGGTAAGCCTTTATTGCGAAATAGTATATTTATCTGGCTAGGAGTTAAGCTGTGTTTACTGTGTGCTATAGTTATAGGTGTTAGAGACTAACATTTTTTCCAGTGAACTTATGATTGTCTTTCCTGATATCTTTGAGTTTTCCTAGAGACTCCTTAAGCAGGGTCTGAGGCTTTCCTTTCTTTTAGCTGTAATCTTTTGTTATTACACAGGAACCCTACTGATGTGGCAGTTAAGCTATGGTAGGAGGGGAAGCATTCTATAAACTTATGATTAGGTTTCAGTCTTCTAGTGAGCCTGAGTTGGACATTTCCACTCTAGGTTGGTTAGCTTTTGTAAACACCAGTCATTTAGACTCTGGTAAAATAGTTTCCCTTAAGAGCTTGCCCTGTTAAGGAGAAAAAAGAGCTTGGGACTTACTTCAAAATGGTTACTTTTCTTCTCCCTCTGCCATAAGAAGAAAGGACTGTTCTCTAATCTTCACAGTGAGAATCCGGTCGGGCTCTTAGAGTAAAACTCATAAAATTGTGGGGGCTCCTCTAAGACTGATTGAGAGTTTTTAACTCTTAAGCTGGTCTACACTGAGCCTTCAGCAGTTTATCAATCGTGAAGTGTTCCTCCCCATACTGGTGCCAGCTGTGGGCTTCTGCTACAAGCTGCTTCTCCCTGTTAGCTGTGAGTCTCTGTACCTGATTTCCGTCTCTCCAGTTTTCAAGGTAGTAGTTTGTCCTGTAACCTCAATTCAAGATGAATATAAGGACAGAGCCCCTCTGCTTTGGGCTTTCCCCTTAATCTAATATGTTGTATTGATTAGGAATGCTTTTGTCCTCAAGTACCAGAAACCCCAACTAACAGTGACAGAAATCACAAGGGTATTTGCAAACTCTGGAACCAGAAGCACCAGGAATGTTTTGGCAACTCAGTGATGTCATTGAGAGCCTAGGTCCTTTCTATCTTTTCTCTCTGTTGTTGTTAGTGTATTTTTTTTCAGTTCTTATCATCTAATTATCGTAAGACAGCTGCCTCAGCCCCAGACATCACTGTTATGTTCAAGAAAGGAGTAAGTGGAACCAAGAAGCACCACCATCTCTCTTCTTGTGCTGTCCCTTTTATTTGAAAACAAAATGTTTTTCAACTTTTTGAAACTTATATCTGTGTCTTATTGGCCAAAACTAAGTCACAGGGCCATTTGTGGTTTTTTAAGGGAGGCTGAGAAAGAAAGTATTTCGCTTTCCAGCCTCTCCAGGAGGAAGTTACCAGGGAGAAGAAAATTGGGAGTGCATGGTGTATGATCACCCAATATCATCTTACACCCACATCCCCTCTGGGAGTTTGGAGTAGAAAGGAAATGTTGGAAACCATATGTTTCACCACTGCTTCCCCTAGGAGCACTGGCAATGGGGACAGGATGCTAGGTTTGATTTCCTCAAATGAATGTTGTAAGAATTAAGGAAAACTCTTTATATGTAAAGGCACTTTGCATGATACCCAGCACAGAGTATGCACTCAACAGATGTTAGCTGTTATTATTCTTGTTATTGATATTATTATTATTAACCCTGCTTTTCCCCCCTTTCTTCATTCCTCCAGGCCAGAAGTGACAGGCTTTCTGTTTGCAGAACTATTTATGGAAACTTCCTGTATTACATAACCTAAGTTTTTTCTACTGCAAGAGCCAAACTCTATGATAAAGTCAGACTTGCTTTTGAATTCTACATAAAGCTTAAGTGAGGTGAATATATAATTTATAATACAAATAGGAACACTTTGTAGAACAAACGAAAACACTTTTTTTGGTTAACAGCTTTACAGAGATATAATTCACATACCACATAACTTAACTGTTTAAGTATGCACTTCGGTCATCTTTAACATATTCACAGTTGTACAACCATCACCACAATCAATTTTAGAACATTTTATCACCCCTAAAAGGACACCCTCAAGTCTCCCATCTCCCTAGTCCTTGATACTCATTATTCTACTTTCTTATTTTATATGTTGGTCTGTTTTGGACATTTCATACAAACGGAATCCTATACTATATAGCCTATTGTGACTGGCTTCTTTCATTTAGCATAATGTTTTCAAAATTCATTCATATTCTATTATTCATCAATACTTCATTCTTTTTATTGCTGAATAATATTCCATGGTATGGATATACCACATTTCATTTATCCACTCATCCACTGATGGACATTTGGGTTGTTTCCATCTTTTGGCTATTGTGAATAATGCTGCTATAAACATTCATACAAGTATATATTTGTATGCCTTTCAATATTCTTGGGTATATACCTAGGAGTGGCATTGCTGGGTTAAATGGTAACCCTATGTTTAACTTTCTTAGGAATTGCCATCCAGTTCCTATATCTCCTCATCCTCGGCAATGCTTGTTATTATCTGTCTTTTTTATTATAGCTGTACCAGTGGGTATAAAGTGGTATCTCACTGTTGCTTTGATTGCATTTTCCTAATGACTAATGATGTGGGGCATCTCTTCATGTGCTTATTGACCATTAAGCAGTTTAGTTAATACTTTAATTTTGAGAGTTTCACATACAGGGAAGTTATAGAATAGTTAAAAAACTCCTCTATATCCTTTACCCAGATTTCTCAGGTGTTAACATCTTTTCCTATTTGAATTGTCATTTTCTTTCTCTATCTCTGACTCTGTCTCTCTCCACCAACACACACACACACACACACACACACACACACACACACACACACACACACACACACTTTTTTTAGCAATCTGAGAGTTATTTGCATTTGCTATGCCCGTTTATCCATGGATACTGGTATGAATTTCCTGAAAGCAAAGGACTTTTCTCTTAAACAAAACCTCAGTACATTTATCAAAATCAGGAAGCTTAATATTGATAAAATAATATTATCTAATCCACAGTCCGTATTTTAACTTTACCAGTTATCCCAATATTCTAGTTTCAAGTCCAAGATCCAGTCCAGGACCAGAGACTGCCTTTAGTCATCATATTTCTTTAGTTGCCTTTAATCTGAAACAGCTCCTCAGCCTTTTTTTTTTCATTTTTCCTGGTCTTGTTATTTTTGAAGAGTATGGGCCAGTTATTTTGTAGAATTGATTTTGTCTAATGTTGCCTTGTGATTAGGTTAAGTTATGCATGGGGGGAAGAGATTGGCAGGAACTCTGAAAAAGAATGTCCTTAGGGCATTGTGGCAGGAGGCTCCTTTTTACTCCATCATTGTGATTAGCTTTGATTACTTGGTTAAGGTGGTACCATTAGTGTTCTTGAAAATCTCAACTTTTCTATTGTAATTAATAACAACTTGGAGGGGATACTTTGAGATGAGACAACATTCTGAACCTCATTACACTTCCATTCACTAGTTTCAGCATCCTGTGTCTTTTTTAAAAATCAGTTTGAGGTATAATTTACATGCAACAAAATTCACTTAAGTGTCCAGTTGGGTGAGTTTTGACAAATGCTTGGAGTCATGTAACTGCAACCATAATAAAAATTTAGAACATTTCCATTACTCCAAAACGTTCAAAACAATGTGGGACAACAGACATAAACCCAGACTGTGCCATCCTCATCTTAGGGAGCTCTGAATGTCTTTGGGTATCAGGCCTGAACTTCAAGATTATTGCCTTGGTAGGAACTCAAACCAGAAACCAGTGTTGAGGCCCAAAGCAGAGCAATGACCCCTTTGTTCAAGATGGCATCTGCCTCATCTGTGACTTGATGGGCGGAAAGCCATGAGGCAAAAGAAATTACAGGGCATGAAAACACATCTGAAAATGTTTCCAGATATACTCCTCCGTGCACTTAGAGTTCTGCTTGTCCTCAGTGCAAGGTTCTTGCAGGCCCAACAGCTCTCAGAGGGGACAGGGCCACTTTATATGTGCTCCCTCGCTATCCTGGGAGCCCAGGACTTGGAGCAGCTTTTGCCCCACGCGGCTGCTGTCACCGCGCACTGTGGTATGGGGATACCTGAAGACCTGGCTTGTCCTCCCTGGACCCCCTGAGAAGTGAGCACAGCTTTCCTGCCCCAGCTCAAAGACCTTCCCACTTATTTACGGGCTCTATGGCTTATACCCTTTTCTCTGCTTCCCAGCTTACACGGGGTAATGGGCAGGACACAGAGCTACCTTCCGAGGCCCACGTCGGTGACTTACTCTACTTACTCACTTTGCTCTCCAGCTCTCTCTTTACCCCAGGCCGCAGGATCTTCATTGAGTCTGGCTGCTGTTAGGTAGTTTTTGTTTAGTGTTCAGGCTAAGAATTGGATTTGTTGATGCTCCCAAAGCCTTTTTCTCCTAAAGCTATTGTCTCTGCCATAGGCTGTGAAAGTCTGTCTTGAAATAGAAAGTTGAGCATTCAGTCATTTTTTTCTGAATTACTGAGGAAACATCTTACCCTTAGCCCAGAAAGTAGAGTAGGGTGGGAGGAAGGGGCAAGCCTCCTTGGCTAATATTTATCAGTACCAGCCCATTGTCGTCCAGTTGATTTGAGGGGAAATAAACACAGTATTTATGTTTATTTATCTTACATATAATCCTTATTTATCTACCTTAGTCCCTCCCGCTTTTGACATTAGCAGGCTGAGACAAAGGTAAATAAAAATGACTGGAAAAGCAGTAAGGGATTAGATCCTTTGATGGGAAAAGAGTGGGAGCTTTGTAGAACAGAGCAACTGGGTCTGAAGGGAATGAGAAGGATCTTTCCAAGCAGCATGGAAGATGGGGCATGTACTGACTGAGCAGTGTGAGGTTAGCTGGGGAGGATAGGAGGCCATGTCCTCAAACATCATCGCAACCTAGTACACTTATTGTACAAGAAATATAATACATTTATAAATACATAATAAATCAAATACTATTTGCACTTCTCTTAGAACTTTATGGATAGTTTTTCAGTGTTCATCTCAGACCTCAGGAGTGAGAGCTTGATTCCAGTGATTCTAGTGACTCTTCCTTTCTGTGTGGTGAGATCTGGTGCATGGCTTTGAATAGTATGAGGGAAAGGGGTGTCCATGCCCTTCGATATAGTAGATGAGAGGCAGGACAGATTTGGAAGGAGATCTAATTTTGGAAAAACTTAGAACTGGATTGAATCAAATTGGTTAATTACCTTTAAAGGTCACTCAGCATGCCCATCTACAGAATGGGTACAATTGAACTACAAAAGTAAAACAAAGAAGGCAACGTAAAGGAAGACATAAAGGCCTGTGTAAATTTAACTCTCATTGCCACTGAAGCTAGCCAGATATTTCACCAGCTTGAAACTGTATCCCAAGTTCTCTTCCTACACTTAAAATCCTGCCTTGGGTTGCTCAAAACTTGTGAAAGAGAGTATCACCTCCCCTCACTGTCTCTTGCTGTACTCTTGCTTAAACAAAAATGCATGCCCTTACGTTTATGTGTTTGTCTGTTTGCTTGTACATTCTTGTTAAAGGCCCTTGACATTTAAAGTTTCCCAGCTGTGACATAAACTAGTTTCTATTTGGTGGAACACACAAGACACATCCTTACACAAGGCCTAAGAGAGGCCCCTTGATACTCTGAGAAAGGCATTAGACTCAGAATAAAAAAACATAAATGTGACAATTATGGGGTGCAATAGTGGGAGTTTTACCTATATTAATCTTAACTTTCCCAATAACCCTGAAGAACTGTCATAAATGCATGTTTTACAAATGAACAAATGGGCTTAAAAACATTAAGTTCCTGTCTAAGGTCACATATGGCAGAGCCCAGATGTGGGGCCCAGTCATGTCTGATGCACTTGGCCTGTTCTCTTTATACTTCTCAATGCCGACTAGCTACATATCTAAACTTAGGTAGGTTGCACTTTCTCTCCAAGACCATTTACTTCTCAAAATAAATAATACCTTCCCTACCAATCTGCCCATTTTGATATGAGGCTCAATGAGCCAGGTATGTGCAAAAGCAACTTAGAAACTCTGTATGCTCACATAAAGGATTCCCAGGATCTAATGAGTCCAGAGAAACTTCTTCAATAAACATAAAGGGAGTTGGGTTATGCAGACATTCTTTATTCATTTTTCAGCCATCCCTTCATTCAGCAAACGTTTACCTAGTGTGTCTACCTTATGCAGCACTGCTTTTTAAGGACTGGAAGACTCCTGACCTACAGGGGTCCCAGGCTTCCTCCTCCTGTCACTGAGGCCAGTCCACATCTCAGAGCCGCAGCACTTGAGCGAGCACTCACAAGGTGGAAACAGAGACCTTGGGAAAACATGTTTTGCTTGATAGCAAGTAGCCACTAAGGGCAAAGGGCAGTCCCCAGAGTTGCCAAGAAGCATAGAGTAGAATGGCTAAGAACTGGGGCTGTAGGGTGAATTCAAGTGAATTTAAATACTGACTCCATCCCAGATTAGCTACGAGACCTTGGGCAGACTGCCTCGGTCTCCCTACCCGTCAAGTGGAGATTATGATGTGGTTTTGGGGAGTGTTTAATGGGGTTGATACACATAGTGCCAAAGAAGGTGTCTGCCCTGAAGTGAGTCCTCAATAAATATTTGGCATAAAATTAAAAATGCTCTTTGAAAACAAAACAAACAATAAATGAAACTATTAAGAAAGGTTAAATAAAAGAATGTCATAAAGGAGAACACCTGTACCTGAAAGCGTTTCAAGAAGCAGGTTGTGAAACACCTCTCCTAGTTGAGGATACACAGTATTTATATCCAGGAAGTTAAGCGGAAAGTTCATATTACTAAGTAATCAAGTCGAGACAAGGTTCAAGTAAGACTAAAATTGACTATGGTCTGTCATGTGTGGCAACATTTCCTCTTTTGTAATTTTTACATATTATTCTATGTGAAAAGACAAAAACTCTCTAAAATCAAAACCTTAATGTTTGTCAGGAATTACAAACCATGACCAGCTAATTAGGAGAAATAAGAGTCACATATTCTGTGTGGGAGATTTAATGGTTCATAAAGTGTACTTATTGTCAGTTACTTCAAACATGGCTGGAACTTAAAAACAAATAACTGCATTTGGATTTTTTTTTGTTTCCTACGGTCTTAGTCTACTTGGGCTGCCATAACATAGCACACCACCTGGGTGGCTTAAACAACAAAAATGTATTTCTCAGAGTTCTGGAGCCTCAGAAGTCCAAGTCAAGGTGCTGGCAGGGCACCTTATCTCTTGGCTAAACAGCTGCCAGCTCGCTTGACCTCTTCTTTAGACACATGCTTGGCGAGAAGGGAGCTCTCTGGCATCTCTTCTATAAGGGCATTAATTCCATCAGGGAGTTGCTACGCTCCTGACCTCATGTAACCTTAATTACTTACATAAAGGCCCTATTTCCAAATGCAGTCACGGTGGGGAATAGGGCTTCAACATATATTGGGGGTAAGGGGTCAGTGCAGAACACATTCAGTCCATAATAACCTGCCTAAAACTAGTCCCTTTTGTTTTCCAGTAATGTAAATTCTCCCCACCCCAACTATGATTTCCCAGTATTTGCAAATAGCTGACCCAGCTGACCGTGTGTTGTCTGTCTTCTACAGAACTTTACAATGAGCCTTAAAAATATTAAAATGCTTTTGACCATCGCAAAAACAAAAGCCAGTAGGGAGATTTAATTATATCTCAACGTGATCACCCCCCTCCCAAGCAACCCTAACACCTCCCTAGACCCTGGAGCTCCTCTCCAAAGAGTTCCACATAAGGGACTTTGTTGGAAAGACAGAAGGCAGCATTTAAATGGTAGGCCTTCTGACCCCATTTTTTAAAATACTGTTTATTTACATTCTTAAAATATGCAAAGAAATATGCAAAGAAAAAACAGAGTCCCAAATCCCAATTCCCAATAATCCATATTAGTATTTTTTTTAAGTAATACATGCATGAGATTAGAAAAATTCGGATGGTACAGAAAGTGTAAAACAAAAAATGAAGTTTGTATTCTGTTCCAATTTCATCCCAAAAGTAACTATAGTTAATATTCATTCATTTATTCATTTAAAAACACTTGCTGAACACCTACTATGTGTCGAGCACTGTTCTGGGTGCTGAGAATACAGTGGTAAGCAAGATATGTCAAGTCTGTTTCATGGTGCTTGCACTTTAGTGAATAAGGCAGGTAAACAGACACATAAAATAGTATCAGGTAGTGGCAAATGCTGTGAATAAAAAGCAGCGTGGAAGAAAGAGTGATGTGAGCAGAGGACTATTCTGAGGTATGACCTACGAAGATCTGTGGAAAGAGCAATTCTAGAAAGGGAGAGCACAAGTACAAAATCCAGGGGTGAGAGTTTTCTTGGTTTGAGGAACATCAAGAAGGCCACGGTGGCCAGATCAGAGTACCGAGGTGATGGTGGCAGGAGCTGAGGGCCAGCTTCAGCGGAGCAGGTCAGCACCTTGGACTGCACTGTAAGTGTAAAGCGCCATTGGAGTGACTGATCATATACATGTTGTGAACGTCAAGTCTGGTGCTCTCTGCCAAAGGGTGAGAGTGGAAGTGAGGAGGCCAGTTTTGAGGGTACGACTGTAGCTCAGGTGAAAGATGATGGTGTGGTGGCTGAAGTAGTAAGAAGAGTTCAGATTCAAGATACGTTGTAAAAATAGAGTGAGCAGAGAATGCTGGTGCAGATGTGGGCAGTGAAGAAAAAAAGGAGACTGGGATAGGTCCAAGTACGCTGGCCTGAGCAACGTGAGTGGCCTCATTTCTTGGAATGGAGATATTCTCAAAAATGTTTTTATGTCTATATCAGCACATAAATCCTTATCTTTTAAAAGTATGCAAACAGAGTCAAGTTATACTCAGTGTTATAGTTACCTGTTGCTGTGTAACAAACTGCTCCAAAAAGGTGGCTTAAAACAATTTGTTATTAGCTCTCCCAATTCCGTGGGTTGACTGAGCCCAGCTGAGGGGTTCCCTCTTGTGGACATCGCTCATGCAGCTACAGTCACATGGCTGGGGAGGTACAGATCAGGTGATCTGGGCTGGGCAGTCGAACTCTGTCCCCTGGGGCTCAGCTAAGTTGACAGAGGAGCGTGTTGGCATGTGGTCTCTTCAGGAGGCCTGGGCTTCTCAAGCATGGCTAGTGGATTGTCTAGAGGGAGTGTCAACAATGAACATTTCAACAGACCAAGGCAGACACTGCAAGATTTTTTACAACACAGACTCGGAAGTGCCAGTACATCCCAGCTGCTGTATTCCATTGACTAAGCAAGTTGCTTAGCCAGCCCAGAATCGTGGGTGGGGGTGGAGATGGGGGGAGAAGAGAATTTGCTCTTCATGGTAGAAAGATAAGATTACATTGCAGAAGAGCAGATGTTGTCATGGTCATCTTTGGAAAGTAGTATTTGCTATGCACAGTGTTTTGCATCTTGCTTTTAACTCCTCAAATTATACATGGAGTTCTTTTTCATATCAGTACACAGAGAGCACCTCACCCTTTTTGACCGCTGTGTCGTAGTCCTTTATAATGCTTATTATAATTTTTTTAAATAGTTCTCTTTAGATGGGTATTTAACAACTGTCTATATCTTCATTTAAAAACATAATAGTATCAAAAAAACATAATAGTATCACATGATATCACAAATGTTATTTATTTATATTAGGCCAATATTTCTTACATATGCTCCCCAGACCTCCTGCATTACAATGAAGTGGGGTGCCTAGCTAAAATGCAGATCCTAGGTCCCAGACCTATGAGATTCAATTCTCCAGGGTGGGGTCCTAAGAATCTGTATTTCCAGAGGCTTCTTGGGTGATTCTCACATGCTGTAAAGTTGATAATAATGATTCAGTCCAACCTCCTCACTTTACAAGTAGGAAAAGTGAAAACACATGGATGGCTACTTGGTACTTTATGTTTCTTTCTGTTTATCCTTTAACACTAAATATTCTCTTCACAAAACAGTCATTTTGGAGTGGCCATATATTAAGTATGTCAATAATCCCCATACTGATGGTTTGCAGTCAGAGCTCAGGAAATACTTGCTGGATGTCAAATTTAATTGACCACATTTGTAGGGCTTATTTCTGAAGCCTCAATGCCATTTCCTTTTTTTTTAATATAATTTATTTTATTATCATTAATCAACAATTACATGTGCAATATTACAGTTATTAAACTACCCCTTCATCACGTCCCCCCCACCAACCCCATTACAATCACTGTCCATCAGCATAGTTAGATGCTATAGAATCACTACTTGTCTTCTCTGAGTTGTACTGCCCTCCCCGTGCCCCCCCCAACATTACATCTGCTAATCGTAATGCCCCTTTTTCCCTCTTATCCCTTCCTTCCTGCCCATTTTCCCCAGTCCCTTTCCCTTTGGTAACTATTAGTCCGTTCTTGGGTTCTGTGAGTCTGCTGCTGTTTTGTTCCTTCAGTATTTTTTTCTTTGTTCTTATACTCCACATATGAGTGAAATCATTTGATACTTGTCTTTCTCGGCTTGGCTTATTTCACTGAGCATAATACCCTCTAGCTCCATCCATGTTGTTGCAAATGGTAGGATTTGTTTTCTTCTTATGGCTGAATAATATTCCATTGTATATGTACCACATCTTCTTTATCCATTCATCTACTGATGGACACTTAGGTTGCTTCCATTTCTTGGCTATTGTAAATAGTGCTGCAATAAACATAGGGGTGCATCTGTCCTTTTCAAGTTGGGCTGCTGCATTCTTAGGGTAAATTCCTAGGAGTGGAATTCCTGGGTCAAATGGTATTTCTATTTGAGTTTTTTGAGGAACCTCCATACTGCTTTCCACAATGGTTGAACTAATTTGCAGTCCCACCAGCAGTGTAGGAGGGTTCCCTTTTCTCCACATCCTCGCCAACATTTGTTGTTGTTTGTGTTTTGGATGTTGGCCATCCTCACTGTTGTGAGGTGATATCTCATTGTGGTTTTAATTTGCATTTCTCTGATGATTAGCGATGTGGAGCATTTTTCATGTGCCTGTTGGCCATCTGAATTTGTTCTTTGGAGAGGTGTCTATTCATGTCCTCTGCCCATTTCTTAATTGGATTATTTGCTTTTTGTTTGTAAAGGTGCATGAGTTCTTTATATATTTTGGATGTCAACCCTTTATCAGATACGTCATTTATGAATATATTCTCCCATACTGTAGGATGTCTTTTTGTTCTACTGATGGTGTCCTTTGCTGTACAGAAGCTTTCAGCTTGATATAGTCCCACTTGTTCATTTTTGCTTTTGTTTCCCTTGCTCGGGGAGATATGTTCATAAAGAAGTTGCTCATGTTTATGTCCAAGAAATTTTTGCCTATGTTTTTTTCTAAGAGTTTTATGGTTTCATGACTTACATTCAGGTCTTTGATCAATTTTGAGTTGACTTTTGTGTATGGGGTTAGACAGTAGTCCAGTTTCATTCTCTTACATGTAACTGTCCAGTTTTTCCAACACCAGCTGCTGAAGAGGCTGTCATCTCCCATTGTATATCCAAGGCACTTTTATCAAATATTAATTGACTGTATATGTTTGGGTTAATGTTTGGATTTTCTATTCTGTTCCACTGGTCTGTGGGTCTGTTTTTGTGCCAATACCAAATTGTCTTGATTACTGTGGCTTTGTAGTAGTGCTTGAATTCAGGGAGTGTAATTCCCCCTGTTTTATTCCTCCTTCTCAGGATTGCTTTGGCTATTCGGGGTCTTTTGTGGTTCCATATGAATTTTAGAATTATTTGTTCCAGTTCATTGAAGAAAGCTGTTGGTAGTTTGATAGGGATTGCATTGAATCTGTAGATTGCTATAGGTCGTATAGCCATTTTGACAATATTTATTCTTCCTAGCCAAGAGCATGGGATGCATTTCCATTTGTTAGTGTCCTCTTTAATTTCTCTTAGGAGTGTCTTGTAGTTTTCAGAGTACAGGTCCTTCACTTCCTTCGTTAGGTTTATTCCAAGGTATTTTATTCTTTTTGATGCAATTGTGAATGGAATTGTTTTTCTGATTTCTCTTTCTGTTAGTTCATCATTAGTGTATAGGAAAGCAACAGATTTCTGTGTATTTTTGAATTCGGTTTGCTAATATTTTGTTGCGTATTCTTGCATCTACGTTCATCAGGGATATTGGTCTGTAATTTTCTTTTTTGGTGAGGTCTTTGCCCGGTTTTGGTATTAGAGTGATGCTGGCTTCATAGAATGAGTTTGGAAGTATTCCCTCCTCTTCCATTTTTTGGAAAACTTTAAGGAGAATGGGTGTTATTTCTTCTCTATATGTCTGGTAGAATTCAGAGGTGAATCCATCAGGCCCAGGGGTTTTGTTCTTGGGTAGTTTTTTGATTACCAATTCGATTTCGTCGCTGGTGATTGGTCTGTTTTAGTTTTTCTGTTTCTTGCTTGGTCAGTCTTGGAAGGTTGTATTTTTCTAAGAAGTTGTCCATTTCTTCTATGTTTTCAAGCTTGTTAGCATATAGATTCTCATAATATTCTCTTATGATTCTTTGTATTTCTGTGGGGTCTGTCGTGATTTTTCCTTTCTCATTTCTGATTGTGTTTATGTGTGTAGATTGTCTTTTTCTCTTAATGAGTCTGGCTAGGGGTTTATCTATTTTGTTTATTTTTTCAAAGAACCAGCTCTTGGTTTTATTGATTTTTTCTATTGTTTTATTCTTCTCAATTTATTTATTTCTTCTCTAATCTTTATTATGTCCCTCCTTCTGGTGACTTTGGGCCTCATTTGTTCTTCTTTTTCCAATTTCAGTAATTGTGTCTTTAGACTATTCATTTGGGAATGTTCTTCCTTCTTTAAATAGGCCTGGATTGCAATATCCTTTCCTCTTAGAACTGCCTTTGCTGCGTCCCATAGAAGTTGTGGCTTTGTGTTGTTGTTGTCATTAGTCTCCATATATTCTTTGATTTCTGTTTTGATTTGGTCGTTAACCCATTGATTAATTAGGAGAGTGTTGTTAAGTCTCCACGTATTTGTGAGCCTTTTTGATTTCTTTCTAAAATTTATTTCTAGTTCTATACCTTGGTGATCTGAGAAGTTGCTTGGTAGGATTTCAATATTTTTGAAATTACTGAGGTTCTTTTTGTGGCCTAGTATGTGGTCTATTCTGGAAAATGTTCCATGTGCGCTTGAGAAGAATGTGTATCCTGTTGCTTTTGGGTGTAGAGTTCTGTAGATGTCTATTAGGTCCATCTGTTCTAGTGTGTTGTTCAGTGCCTCTGTGTCTTTACTTATTTTCTGTCTGGTTGATCTGTCCTTCGGAGTGAGTGGTGTTTTGAAGTCACCTAAAATGAATGCATTGCTGTCTATTTCCTCCTTTAATTCTGTTAGTATTTGTTTCACATATGCCGGCGCTCCTGTGTTGGGTGCATATATATTTATAATGGTTATATCTTCTTGTTGGACTGACCCCTTTATCATTATGTAATGTCCTTCTTTATCTTTTGCTACTTTCTTCGTTTTGAAGTCTATTTTGTCTGATACAAGTACTGCAACACCTGCTTTTTTCTCCTTGTTGTTTGCATGAAATATCTTTTTCCATCCCTTCACTTTTAGTCTGTGTATATCTTTGGATTTGAGGTGAGTTTCTTGTAGGCAGCATATAGATGGGTCTTGCTTTTTTATCCATTCTGTTACTCTGTGTCTTTTGATTGGTGCATTCAGTCCATTTACATTTAGGGTGATTATTGATAGATATGTACTTATTGCCATTGCTGGCTTTAGATTCGTGGTTACCAAGGGTTCAAGGGTTGCTTCTTTACTATCTAACAGTCAAAATTAACTTTCTTGTTAAGTTATTGTAAACACAATCCGATGTTTCTTTATTTCTCTCCCTTCTTATTCCTCGTCCTCCATTCTTTCTATACTAGGTGTTTTATTCTTTGCCTTTAGTTAGTATTTGTATGGTCTGCTTTCTTTGCTATGATTCTATTTTCTCTGGTGACATCTTTTTAGCCTTAGGTGTGCTTCCATCTAGAGCAGTCCATTTAAGATATCCTGTAGTGGTGGTTTATGAGAGGCAAGCTCTCTCAACTTTCGTTTATCTGGAAATTGTTTAATCCCTCCATCATATTTAAATGATAATCGTGCTGGATACAATATTCTTGGTTCGAGGCCCTTCTGTTTCATTACGTTAAATATATCATGCCATTTCTCTTCTGGCCCATAAGGTTTCTGTTGAGAAGTCTGATGATAGTCTGATGGGTTTTCCTTTGTAGGTGATCTTTTTCTCTCTCTAGCTGCCTTTAATACCCTGTCTTTATCTTTGATCTTTGCCATCTTAATTATTATGTGTCTTGGTGTTGTCTTCCTTGGGTCCCTTGTGTTGGGAGATCTATGAGCTTCGGTGGACTGTGAGACTACTTCCTTCCCCAGCGAGGGAAAGTTTTCAGCAATTATTTCTTCAAAGACACTTTCTATCCCTTTTTCTCTCTCTTCTCCCTCTGGTACTCCTATAATGCGAATATTGTTCCGTTTGGATTGGTCACACAGTTCTCTTAATATTCTTTCATTCCTAGAAATCCTTTTATCTCTCTCTGCCTCAGCTGCTCTGTACTCCTGTTCTCTGTTTTCTATTCCATTAACAGTCTCTCGCATCTCATCCATTCTGCTGGTAAGCCCGTCGATCGCTTGTCTGATTTCTGTATTGTCTTTCCTCAGTTCCCTCACTTCCTCCCTCAGCTCTTGCACATTTCTCTGTAGGTCCATCAGCATGGTTATGACTTTTATTCTGAATTCTTTTTCAGGGAGGCTGTGCATTTCCATCCCTTCAGACTCCCTCTCTGGGGTTGTCTGGTTGATTTTGGTCTGAACCATATTCCTCTGTCTTTTCATGGCTGTATAATTTGGTCACTGATAGTTGCCACGTATGTCAGCTGGGCTCTTTAAGACTTTAAAAAGAGAAGAAAAAAAAAAGAGAGAAAAAAAAAAAGAAAAAAAGAAGAGAAAAGAAAGAAAAGAAAAAACAAAAACAAAACAAAACAAAAAAAACAAAAAAAATGCCCACCGGACGTAGATTCTGTGGGAATGCTCTAGGTGGCGCTATTGCCCCACTATTCCACAGCTGTGACTGTGCCGCTCCGCAGGGCCCTTTATCGCTCTGGCAGGGGTGGGAACGAATAGGAGGCTGTTGATCTCAGTGAGAAGTGTTAAGTATGGCTACGCTTCCTCAGTCGCCAGCTAAGGCGTCTGAAACTCCCAGGACTCCCAGCCTGCTGGGCTGAGTGTGCTGGGGCGATCCGGCTCCTCCGCTGGGCTCCTGTCTCTTTAAGACCGCTGAGGAAAGCGCGCACTTTTTTTTTCCTTCCCGGAGCCGGCTGCAAGCCCCCTGGCGCGTTCCCCGCTCAGATCCTGCCCCTCTGTCTCTCCAATCTCCGCTGCACTGCGCAATGTGGGTCAGCGCTCCCCGCGCAGATCACCGGGGCTGGCTACTTCGCGGGGTGCACTTCCCCTCCCTCCCGGCTCTGAATCCTCTCCTCCCGCCGGTGCGCTGGGGTGGGGGAGGGCTCGGGTCCCGCCGGGTCGCGGCTCCGGATCTTACCCGCCTCTTGGGGTGCCGAGTCCTCTCGGGTGTAGCTGCACGGTGTGCGCTTTCCTGTGTATTCTCGTCTCTCTTTTAGGAATAGATGTATTTTCTGTGTTTTCGTAGATAAATATAGTGTTGGGAGGAGAATTCTGCCGCCCTGCTCACACCGCCATC
Organism: Smutsia gigantea; assembly: GCA_032199065.1. NCBI lineage: Eukaryota > Metazoa > Chordata > Mammalia > Pholidota > Manidae > Smutsia > Smutsia gigantea. The sequence goes on from JAVSCE010008629.1 coordinate 36,350, forward strand.
TTCCCGGAAGTCCTCTCTGGCTGCTTTTAATACTCTGTTATTATCCTTGATCTTTGCCATTTTAATTATTATATGTCTTGGTGTCATCTTCCTTTGGTCCCTTGTGTTGGAAGATCTGTGCACCTCCGTGGCCTGAGAGACCTTCTCCTTCCCCATATTGGGGAAGT
>JAVSCE010008630.1:0-26404 GCA_032199065.1 Smutsia gigantea
TCTTCTGTGATATTTATATTTTTAGATTATTATGTATATGAAATAACTTACTCCTTTATTGTGTTCACTCAGTCTGCTATAGATCTTGAACTCCCTTGCATAATCTTTCAATAGAAAAGAATTGTTGTTTATAATTGTCAGGTTGTCATAACAAGACTTTAGGAAAATGATGACATACAGATCTTTTACCAAGACACATAATTTTTCATAATTTCATATAGTTTTATTCAGAAAACAGGAAGGTATATACCCGCAGATAACTTTACCCTATAAGATATATCCCTAAAATTCATTAAAATATATATTAATGTTTTTCTAATGTTTTCATTGTTAAGAAAGATTTTAAAATACTACAGTAAAATATAGCAACCTCAAATATATCTACATATTTGATTCAGATTTTAATAAAATATTGCAAATAATGCATGAACCAAAGAAATTTGCAAAAGTGCCCAATCCTTGAGAAAGATGAATCAGAGTATTTCATCTGATTCTAAACACTCAAGTCTAACTTGTCCTGGGGTCAATTTTCTATTCCTTAACTGTAGACACTTCCCTCTATTAATCAAGAGGAAGAATCTTATATGGTAGCTTATTCCCTTAGCTTCTCATGTCTTCTCCAATCCTCCTCTCTAACAATGGAGCCAAAAGAAGCATAGGATCCATGTGACAGAAAATGATTGAATGATTTCAAGCCCCTATAGACATAGGAATTGGAATCAGAGTACTTCCCATGCCAGTGAATTATTTTCACATTTTTGCATAGCAGTAACTTTCAATATCCAAATAGGAAACCTCACAATTTCCATAGCAATGCTGGACTTGAAATAGAGAAATAAGAATTTAAATATGTTATACAAATTACCATGATTCTCTTAAGACATTTAAAATGAAACTCTTGTTGCTACCCCATGCTGCTAGATTCACTTTGTGTATATCTAGTCAAGCTTCTCCAGAGGTATAGGAGAGAAAGTTACAGTGAATAGAGTTGAACAGCCAAGACTTGATTCAATAGGAGAGAGAGGTCAAACTCAATCCACTGAAATAAAAGGCATGAAAGTTTTAAGTAATGGGGTTCGCTAGCAGAAAGTACTGGAAGAAGTCAAATCAGCACTTGGTCAATGTGACTAGACCACCTGTGTTTGTTAATTGTCACTACTTGGCTAATTGAATTTAGTCTGTATAAAAGTCTGAGAGAGAGACTCTCTTGATATTTACAGTTCAGTGGGATGGTGCCCAATCCTTGAGAAAGACAGAACTGGATGGCAAAACTGGCAAAAGTCTGGGAGAAGGCTTACATTCCAAATAGGCAGAGAAAGAATTTACAACTCTGTTTTCAAAAGTAAATGCTCTAAGTAAAGGGAGGTCATGAGCCTATAATCAGTAAGAAACCTGCCTGAAGTTTCGTCAGGCTGACAGGAACCAGTCAGTCTCCATTGGCCAATAGAAATAAAGGGATGCGTCAGCAGGTGTGGGAGAGTGGGAAGACTGGAAGAGTGCAGTTTATGATATAAGCATGCTGCATTTGGGGGAAAGACTCCATTTTAAGAGTCTTATAGTATATATTCTCCAGCTATGTACCCTGAAGACTTTCTGGCAAAAAACATGTAAAATGTGGATTATACATTTAAGATTTTCTTTGGAATTAAAACTTTATTTTTGTTATGTCAATATTCTGGAACAATCAGATGATTGAGTATACCTCAGCTCTAACTCCCAGAAGTAAAGGTGAGAACTGTGAACAAGTTTATTTAAAAAACAAAAAACAATTTTGAAATAGTATTCTCAATATATCCATATGCAGATGGACAACAAATTTGCTCACAGGCTTAAAATGATCGTTAGTTTGATGTTGACCTTTTTCAAATGTATTATTGGTACTTTTCATTGATTGAATGTATTTAAAAACTAAAGTGAAATCAAATGTACCTAAGGAAGAATGCACTTTCTAGATAGTTTCTGGGAATTTACTTATAAGATATATATGCAGAAAAGAAAGAAGCTGATATTTGTAGAAGCACTCTGGTACAACAACCAAATAAATAAAAAACATAACTGGAAATTAGTAAATATGTTATCCTCATTGTATCAGTTTCAAGGAACCTTATGTATATATTAGAAGTAACAAATATGAAGACCAGGTATGTATTTCGGAAAGTACAGAATAATAATGTGTGGAAAATATAGTACACTAGGTTGCATTTGCAGGGTGAGTGAACTTCTTTAAAAATTAGAATAGATGTGTTCAGTCAATTTGAGGGTGACTGTAATATTTTGCAAAGAATTTTAAAATATTTTAAAGATGATTATGCTAGTGGTGATTTAAAAAATTATCACTTTATCACTGCAGAGTGTTTTTGCATAAACCCCAAATCTCTTTAACTTTTCAATTAAGATTCAAAACATACTTTCATGGCAGTTTCTTGTACAGGTGGGAGAGATATTGAACTGTTAGGATAGTAGCTGTGAGCCACGAAGCTCTTAAAGCCCTTTATTTTCTAGGCTATGAGAATTACGAAAAGGTCTTTAAATAATTCCTGATACTTATTACATACTTCTACTGCAAGCACAGCACATTGCTAGGCATAGAACCACCTGGGAGAGAAAACAAATGAGGAAACTAGGCAGTCAGTGTTACATGGGCTAAGTAAATATTTAGGTTATGCCAAAGCCAAGTTTTGAAATGCAATGTTCTTAATGCTACAGCATGGATCTTTGACATGTATTTCAAAATAATAAAAAACATTGATTTTTCCACAATTAATGCAGAAAGACAAGGTATAAACATGTAACTAACATCTGTAGAATGTGGAAATAAGACTAATAAAACCTGGATTTCTGCAACATATTACACCAGTGCAAAGAGGGCATTAATAATATATGGGGCAAAAGTCAACATAAAAATAAGGATCACTTTAAGCTTTGAAGTAAACTGACTGATCATTTTAATCAAAAGCAAAGGGATGGCAGCATAAAACCATGCGTGGTCGCTTATAATAAAGGACTATGATTAAAGCACACTTAGGATTCAACAAAATATCTATTGATTAAAATATCTATTGATTCCTAGGTCTCAGGAAATAGAGCCAATTTGTGTGTGTGTGTGTGTGTCTTGCCAATGGGTTTCAGCCCCAGGCAAGTTCGCATTGACAGCAAAACGTTCTTTGGGTGAAAGGGTTATACCCAACTTTATTTCCACAGTGGCAGGTCAGTCACTAAAATCCTGTTCACTCAGAGAGTCTGCATGCAGCAAGCTGCTCTCTGCCTATGGGCCCCGCTCTCTGCACAGCCGTCCTCTGGGCCCCTCTGTCCCCACCACTGTCCCACACAGCCAACTTCTGGGCCTCTGTCCTCGGCACTGCCACCACTTCAGCCTCTGTTCTGCTCTTTTGCAGCCTTGCAGCCATCTACCATGTCACGCCCAGAACACTGGGCAGAGCTCTTTATATAGAGTCAACAGCCATGTATTGCCCACAGGTGTTTAGTGAGCTAGTCAACCAGGGCCAGCTGAGAATCCTGGCCACAGGAACTCTCATTTGATCCACAGTGTGTGTCAATGAACAGGACAAAAAAAAGACATTCAAGATAACTTCCAAAAAACCATCAGCAAATCTGAGTTCTCTGTAGAAAACTCACAACAAACACTCTGATTTTTATAAGCCTCTGTATACCAAATGCTCTTAACTTAGAAAGTATGATTTTTATATGTTTTCCCTGCAAAGGACATCTACATTTCAGATAAAAGAAGATTTCTCAAATATTTAATAACATCTTGAAGGAAAAGCTTGAACTAGGCAATCAGACATTGTTATTTCGTTCTGTGTTTTCTGACAAGCTCATTAAACTGTGTATTTTGTTATCTTATTAAATGTAGCAATAGTGCAATAACTACTTCCTTAAAGAAAATAAAAATTTGAAACATGTAGAATGAATTCAGAGGGGTAAACAGAAAAGTTGTAACCAGTAAAAGTGTATGGGGTTCTCCTTGTTTTCTCCCCTCTCTCTGTTTGTTTCATCTGCACAGAGTTGATCAAGTTTCTGGTTATAAGTTTATTTCATATTAGGTGGAAAAATTAGGACCTTCAGAGTAGTCATCAGGAAGTCAGATACATAAACTACTGTTCTGTTTTATAGTCAAATTATGGTCTTAACACATAATAGGACAGAGGAAGGGTAGCTCTTCATCATTCTCACCTTTGTTGAAGCTTCATTATGGGTGGATAATTCTCCTCCATCCCTTTCAGTTTTGGGCTTAGCCAAGTGATTTTATTAAGCAAGAGAACAGAGTGGAGGTAACAGTGTGTCAGCTCCAATCCAGAGCCTTAAGAAACCTAGGAGAGACCCTTTCATCTCACGCATGCTGAGAGCACATGCTTCAGCTCACCCACTGGTTCAAGGAGGAGGAGAAACACCTGGAGCAGGCGCTGCACTCACACACTTGCAAAGGGAAATTGGTCCACACCAGCTGCAGCAGGTGCCCACAGCATTGTCCAGCTGAGCTCAGCCTGCATCACCAGAATTTCAGAGGACCCACAGATGATGAGAATAAGATATTACCATTCAAGCCACTAAATTCTGGTGTCTGACTTCCTGCTGACTACTCTGAAAGTCCTAATTTTTCCACCTAATATTAAACACTTATATTTTTGTAAGATTAGCTAACTGAAACAGGATAAGCAAGAATATGGTATAAAAAAAGATGATCAATTTTGGTTCAAAAAGATGCAAATCAAAATGCCAAATTTGCCACTTATTCATTGTATTCATTTAGGCAGATGATTAAACTATGCAGCAGACTTCATGTTTCACTGGGAACAATAACCTTTGTAACACTGTGTCTTGCCAGTGGGTTTCTGCCCAGACAAGTTCACTATGGATTCAGTGTGACCAAAGAAATGACAGTAAAACGTTTCTTTGGGATGAAAGGGTTTATTACCCGGCTTGTTCTCCCAGTGGTAGGTTAGCACTAGCATCTCTGCCTCCGCTCAGAGCACTGGGCCGAGCTCTCTATATAGCACAATAATAGCTTATTGCCTAAAGGTGTGGAAGCCACAGCCTAGCAACACGCCAGTTACATCATCAGGTGGTTTAAGTTCAGTGAGGATCCTGGCTGTAGGAACTCCAACTTCCCCACACTGGCTAATGGTCTATGGCCTAGAATTTTATAACTTTTGTAATAAATTCATCTGGGTATTTAAGCAGATTCTGATCAATTACTTAAGGATAACATGACCCCGTACTTTCCACCTCTGCATAGGGTTGACATGGTCTTCAGTTCAGTCCAAGCTTTGGCTGAAGAGATCAGTGATCTCAACTCCAGTTGATAGACTGTTGAGGGGTGTTTATAATATATATAATAAATGCAGAAGAGCAGCTTTCCATTCCCCAGCCATCCTATCTCATCCAAGACTCCGGTGGGAGAAACCACATTTAAAGTGGATGGCTTTGAAACGGTTCTCCTTGTATTTACTCAGGTCAGCATAGGGCAAGACTGGCATTCTCTCAGCCGCCAGAAGCACACTTAAGTTCCCTTTGATGGCATGCCAGTAGCTCCTGCTGTAGGTCGAAATAAGAAAAGTTCCCTTAAATTGGGACTGACTTAAATATACAACATGGCTACATTGTGGGGTGGATCCAATCCCTTTACTGTTGGGTTCTGCCCCTGTTGCCTCCCTCTCCAAACCTACTGAAAAACCCCAAGCTCAGGAGCATCCCAGGGAGCGGGGAGGGGGGGGTGGGAAACCTCTGAGCTCCTCCCTCTGGCCTTGGCACTGGGATGGCATGGGGGACAGGGGGGGCCTGGGGGGTGTGGGCGGATAACTCCACCCGCGGAGTAGGCAGCACTGGCAGGGGATGCGTGGGCGGGGGTGTCACTGGGACCTGTCCGGGAGTGTTGTCCAAGGGTGGGTGCCAAGCGTGTGGCCTGGGACAGTACCTGGGACAGCAGCCTTTCACCTGCTGGTGGCCACTGAACCTGTCTGGCTGTTTACTGCAAGGCCCATCCTCCATACCTTTCTTTCCATATTCTTACTTTCATTTCAACACCTTTTGTTTACATAGACCACCAGGATAAGTTCCCTGCATGTTTAGAACAAAGTAAGACTTAATTAAGCCATCACTTTGTTTATGTATTATAGACAGCTTGGATTATGTCCCTACACAGGTTTCTCCTTTTTGATTGCCTGTGAATATGTGAGAGTGCAGTCTTTGGCTCAGACATGAAAACATATGGGCCATTACAGCATGATTTGAAAACATTATACTGGACTTCATTTTATATAGCTGTCATATTTTTAAAATTATTAAAGTTAATTTTTGAAATCTTGCATGTGATGTTTTAAGGTGATGCTTTTCCTGAGTATGCACATAGGATATACAGTCACATGATGTATTGATGTCCTTTACACTCTGCCAAATGATTTGACCACGAAATTCTCATGAATCTAAACCCTCTAACCTCACCCTCTGCAAGAGCTTCTCTGAGGCATCTGGATGGATTCTCCACGATGCTTTCTGAAGTTACTACTGAAAGGTGAAAAGACTCATGATCAGGGGCCTCCTGTAAACTCTGGAGTTTCACTCTCTTTTGGTGGATATTAATTCTGAGAAAGAAGGTAAGGACGGAAGGAGAAAGTGACTTGCATTCTGAAGGATGCATTTCTAAGATATTTGGTGAGCAAAGCACATTATGCCCAGGCTGGAAACTATATATACTGCAGGCAAACCTGAAAGAGAAGCAAAGCTGTCCATAGCCGAGCCTCCAGGACTCATCAGTCCTCACATGCAGGTCTGATGAGATCCCGACCCAGTGTTCACATCACCTGTGTTTTTGCAATCCCACACTTTCTCAAGATAACAGTAACAGAATTGCCATTTTCAAAACAAAATCCATTAATAAAAATCAAATACTCAAAATTTATCTGCCATTTTTAAAATGTGTGATCATGGTGGTGGGTTGCAAATCATGAAATCCCTGCAGGCGCCGGCAAGGTAATGAAATCAGTGAACTTGGCAGTGTTTGCCTGTGGTTAAATGCAAAAGGTGCAGGTATGATTTATCTTCAGCCGATTGATGTCATCTGAAAATAAGAGCCCTAATGTGTCTGATTATCCTGCCAGAAATATGTCAATGTTTAAAAAAAGTCAAACAATTTTACAAGTATTTAACAAAATAAAGTGCTATGCAGGCCAACGAAATCAGCCTGTCAGTTTGTATATTTTAGTTTAAATGTATATAAATACCTCAAAGACAGCTTGTGTTTTCTAAATAAGACCTAGAACATTTGAAAATAGCCCATGGATCTCAACTGCACAGCAAATCTTGAAGAGCTTAAAATATTTGTATATGTGTAGCCATACATCCATTCGAGAATTCATTAGGTTATATATACATCAATGCAATTTTCAAAACTGAAAATCAACTACTCCAGAGAATATTGAAAAATTATCATCTAATTATGACAATATAAGAGTTTATGATAATAAAAGACATTTAACCTAACTTGGCACATTCTAAAGGGTAGCTTATGAATCTCAGGTGATGATTAAAGTAAATACTGACCTTGATTAAAGCTGGCATGTTTCACTTAGTAAAAGTAGAAAAATAATTGGTTGGGGACCAGGGACAGGTTTTGATGTCATTTTGAGGCATATGTTACCAGATTCCACATGACTAGGAAATCTGCCCCAAGCAACCAGATATTTCTACAAACCACTTTACCACTTTGGCTTCTTCCAAAATCAAACCGTATGTTGGTCACATCCCATTTTTTTCATCTCCTGATCCTGCCATATACCACGTGACAGACAAGTCAGCTTACATTTGGATGTTATTTATTGACAAACAGAAATGCTGTAAGGATGAATTTTTTCAAAATTATTGTTTAAATAATTCATTTTTAACTATATATTGTTTATGAATGATTCTTGAAAACAAAAATACAGCTTGATAAAATATACTTTAAAAAGGTAAGAAAATTGATATAAAGTGACAAAAATGTTTAGAAGGTAATCTAAATCTATGTATATAGTAATTATACACACACACATACACGACCAAGACTGGAAAAATATCAAATGATTAAACACATACAACAAGCACAAAAACCGTAACTCCTCTTGCCATTCAAAAGTTGCTAACATATTTGACTCTAAACTTTATAATAGCCAAACAAATGGTGAAATACAAGTAATTATCAGAGTGTCTATAAAGTAAGGAGAAATCAATGTCTCTGATTTTATTTTTGATTCTCATAAAAGAAACTTTAGCTATAACTCCTCAAATAATTAATGCTATGTAACACATCCCCCTTGTAATAAATACAGGGATGAATCCATGGTTTCCTGTAACATCATTCAGGAGGGTCCAAATATATCATAACAATATAAACCATTGGATAATGAATATAATGCAGTATATACAATATGCCACATAATATACTATAATAAAACCCAGTTACACAGTCATAATGACATGGCTTCACTTTGAACGAAGGTTATAGAGTATCTAGGATGGGGATTTTCAACCTCAACCTGATTAGTATTTTGAGCCTGATTTGTTTGTTGCAGGAAGCTGCCCTGTGCATTACAGAATGTTTATCAGCATCCTTGGCCTCAATCCACTAGAGGCCAGTCCACCCACTTTCCCAGTTTGGCAACCTAAAACCTATACAAACAGCACCAAACATCCCCTGTGGCGGAGTCAAAAACAACCCTGATTAAGAAGTACCATCTTAAGAGAAATAGAATGATTGCACAAAATCCTCCATAAATAGTTCTTTCAGCTGAGGCTTTGAAAGCCATAAGTGCTGTCAACTCAAGCTCAGAGTGTCTCAAAAATACCTAGAGTACAAGTATTTGTCAGAAAAAAAATGGTATCGATATGGGCAGAGATTTCGACTTGAAAAAATAGGCTTCACTGATGTTGGCTGAGTGAGAAACTCCTAGCTATTTACCACAAACCCTGCATCTCTGTTTCTTGGGCTACAATAAAAGGCATTTGCAGCCCCCCATGTAAATAAATTAGGTCCTATGGCAGCATTCTAGCCAATGGACTGTGAGCAGAAATGATGAGTACCATTTCCGGGCAGAGCTTACAAGAAGCAGGTCTGAGCCTGCCTTACTCTTCTCACCATTCCTCTCCTACCAGATGCAGGACATGATGGTCACCAGGGAAACGATAAATTGACAAGATGGATAGAGCCCTAGTTCTTGAAAGGTAAGTGCAGAAAAGCTAATAGTCAACTAGGAACACCAGTGTTGGTCTGTTTTGCAATTGAGAAAGAAATTTTAAGTGTGTTTGAGCCAAAAAACGGTTTGGGTCTAGGTATCACAATGGATTTGCTGACACCAATAACACAAAGCACAATGCCCTCTTCTAACCTGATGAAGCCAATATAGACCTCTGCAGGCCATCTCATTATTTTTAAGCACTGCTTTAGTATATGGATATTTGTATGTACTATCATGAAAATATTAGTTCCATAAAAGTGTTTATTTATCCTCAAAGGTATTATTTTGAATGCAGATAGATTATCTTGAATAAAAATTCTAAAGAGAAAAGTTATACTACTAGATTCAATTTTCATTCCTACTTTTCTGCACAAGGAATATTCAAGTTAAAGCAATCAGCTTTTAATTCCTAGGTCGCCTCTATGAAGCCTCTAGAAACTGATTGCACTGCCCCTATCAGTTCTCCTTGACGATGTATCAGTTGCTACCTTGCATTTTTAGCTCTCCCTTATTTCCTAAAATCATGAGAAAGACTGTGAGCCACTTGAGGTTAGAGCTGGGGTCATAGGTACTTTGTTTTGTCAGATAGCATCTAGTATATTGTCTCCAATTTAACAGAATAAGAAAAAAAAGAAAGAATGAAATCAGAGCAGCTGAACTAGGTGTGTGTTTGGTGGGACTGGAACTAGGAGGGCATAACCATAGATGAAAATTGCTAAAATGAAGAGCTCCACAAGCTCTTCCAGGCCTGCCCTGAGGAAAGGTGAGGCCACAAGTTCTCAGTCCCCTAAATGGAAAGTCCCAGTGCCTCTGCAAGTGACCGTGAGCCCCAAGAAGCCCCAAGGAAGCTTCAGGTCTGTGTCTCCTTTATGGAAGGCGAATGCTAACTGGATGTACACACTGGCATCCTCTACTAACTCAGACTAATCATTTAGGTAAAGTTCTCAAAAACCACAGTGTATTCTTGCTACACAACTCCCTTACCCACTGCCCCAAAATCCAGGAGTTTTGAAACAAATTACTAGGAATCAGAGTGTGTTGGGTGTTGGTAAAACCCTATCCCTCTCATATGGATTTTACTGAACTTTTTTGGCCAAGTAACCTAGAGTAAATGCCTTTGTGTTGTGGACAAGGACACAGTATGTTCAATCCATAAAAAATCATGGATAATTGTACTGAAAATAGCTATTATTTTCTAAGTGTGTATGTGTCATGTAAAAATGGCAATATCTGATAGACTAAAAATAACCAGAATTCCTTGTGAAGCTCTTAATAGACCCACCAATGATAATACAAATAAGAACTTATCCCTGAAATAAATTAATTGAAAAGTTCTAGTGTCTAAAATGATTTGGTTCTGTGGCTTCTAGATCAGGAGTCATCAAACTTTTCTGTAAGGTGCTATCTAGTAAATATTTTTGGCTGTGAGGGCCATGCGTTCTCTGTTACAGTTTCTTAACTGTGCCACTCTAGTAAAAAAAAAAGCAGCCAAAGACATTATGAAACATTTAAGTGAGTGTGGCTGTCCTCCAGTAAAATTTTGTTTATAAAAACCAATGGTGGGCCAGATTCGGCCAGTGGGCCATACTTTGCTGATGCTATTCTAGATCATACTATGTAAATAAGGATCTGTTAAAATCTTTTTTCTGTGTAATGAGTGAATTTTAAAGGTCTAAAAATCCTTTTTCTGAAGGTTGTTTCATTTACTGGCGTCTTTATTTTGCTTTCAGATCTGTAGGTAAAACAGACATAATTACTACAATTATTTAAAGTCCATTAAAATTGGAACTCGACTCTAAAGCTAATTGAGTCGTAATAGCACTTTTACCAATGAAAATAAAAAAGTAAATGGGAGTTCTAAGCAATACCTCAACATTTGCATTTCTTAAAGGGGAAACATTTCTCCATGTGACTTGCATTTCTGCACATCTTGGAATGAGAGGCTCTGGCAGCTTTTGTCTGCACTATATTTTTTTACAGGATGTTTGCATAGTGAAGAGCCTCAGAAGGCAGAAACAATGTCTCCATCTAGATCAGAATACATTTGCCGGCTGTCCAGTATAATATAGATGGTATCTTCCTAAAAGGTAAAACTTGAGTGGGTTTTCTTGCAGCCCGTTATAAAAGTTGCAGCTTCCTTGTTTTAAATTAACAAAGACTGAGAAATTACCTAAGAAATACACATTGTACAAACATGTATGCAGATCTCTTTGGACTTTTGTCCTATGTAGCTCCCTGTTAGGTCCGGAATGCAGGTGAGGGCTCTCACATATCAGCAGTGTGTGAAGCAGGGTTCCCCTGGCTCAGATGATGCAATTGCTAAACTTTCAGGAATTTTGCAAGATGGTTATTAAGCCACTGGTAATTTGAAATCAGGATGGTGAAATATTTACAAAACATAAATCAACAATGCTACAGATTCCAAATTAAAGCTCTTCTCTTTCTCTTTTCCTGACTGATTTTTGAGCATATCACTTATGCCACAGTTAATGACAACACCTCTCCTTGTTGCCTTCCCTTAATTTTACAAATGGGTTTTATATAATATCCTAAGGTAAATGGATATGAATATTTTGCATTAAATATATGTGTTGTCTGAATTTATTACCACTTGACCTAGTAATTCCACTTAAAGGCTATTCTTATAGAATAGTTTATCATATCACAGTTACCAAAAACAAAGACCCAGACAACAAAAATGAATGATTTAATTCTTGTTTAAATGCTCTGTTCTGTTTCTCGTAAGCCATACATCACTCATGCTTCATGCAGAAAATAATATGAGAAAAAAAATTATATCACAAAATCCTACAATGTAATCATCACTCTCAAAGTCTGGGAGAAGTTGAGAAAAGGAAGGAGATATTAAAGGACAAAGTAACAAAAAACTGTAACTACACATGTAAAATGTCCTGAAAAATAACTTTTGTCACAGAAAGTATGAGGGCCACACCAGAGTACCTATGAGAAAATGATCATAGACAGCTGAAGAAGGTGCATGCCTTGCCTCAAGACCTTTGATAACCTATAAGAGCAAACACCTAAAAACAACTGTGTATTGTCAAGGATGTAGGCATTGTCTTCAGGCTTATCATTTAAAAGTCAAGGTCACCATCCCTGATGATCACAGACAATAATATCCACTTGTACAATCTGATCCACAACTTCCTGAACAAGGAATATATATTAAAACCTCTTGACCCTTGCTAATTCAGGATACACCATATTTTCTTCACAATCATTCTGATAATAGTGGTGAGAAAACTAGATACATAAAACTGAAAGCTATTTTCAAAGCAATAGGCAAGGAGAACGTCACCTTTTCTGAACGCCAGAGAAAAAATTATAATTCTACAAATCAAAGCATATGCCGGCCTAAATGCAGTATTATCACCAGTTGAAATGGAAAAAGGAAAGCAACTAATTCATCGGAAGACTCCATCTGTGTATTTCTCTCATCTGTGCTACTGTCAGAGTACTATCCTTGTAGCCTGAACTGCCTTAGAGATTTAATTATTTGTTGATGAATCAATGAGAATACACAGTAAATGCTTCAAAACTCTTTGGTGGCATGGGCCAAATACTAGCTGTGTATAAGGTATATAAGGACTGCCCTTCTCAAGCTGTGATATACCTACTTATCACCTGGGCAAGTTTTAATATTTCAGATTCAGATTTAGTAGGTCTAGGGTTGACCTGAGATTCTGCATTTGTAGCAGGCTCCCATCAGATGACTTTACTGATGGCCTTCAGAGTAACGAGGAATTAACCATGTTGATTGTTTTTTTTAATATAATTTATTTTATTATCATTAATTTACAATTACATGTGCAATATTATGATTATTAAACTACCCCTTCATCAGGTCCCCCCCACCAACCCCATTACAGTCACTGTCCATCAGAGTAGTGAGATGCTATAGAATCACTACTTGTCTTCTCTGAGTTGTACTGCCCTCCCTGTGCCCCCGCAACATTACATCTGCTAATCATAATGCCCCTTTTTCCCTCTTATTCCTCCCTTCCCGCCCATTTTCCCCAGTCCCTTTCCCTTTGGTAACTATTAGTCCATTCTTGGGGTCTGTGAGTATGCTGCTGCTTTGTTCCTCCAGTTTTTTTCTTTGTTCTTATACTCCACATATGAGTGAAATCATTTGATACTTGTCTTTTTCGGCTTGGCTTATTTCACTGAGCATAATACTCTCTAGCTCCATCCATGTTGTTGCAAAAGGTAGGATTTGTTTTCTTCTTATGGCTGAATAATATTCCATTGTGTATATGTACCATGTCTTCTTTATCCATTCATCTACTGATGGACACTTAGGTTGCTTCCATTTCTTGGCTATTGTAAATAGTGCTGCGATAAACATAGGGATGCATCTGTCCCTTTCCAATTGGGCTGCTGCATTCTTAGGGTAAATTCCTAGGAGTGGAATTCCTGGGTCAAATGGTATTTCTACTTTGAGTTTTTTGAGGAACCTCCATACTGCTTTCCACAATGGTTGAACAAATTTGCAGTCCCACCAGCAGTGTAGGAGGGTTCCCTTTTCTCCACATCCTCGCCAACATTTGTTGTTGTTTGTGTTTTGGATGTTGGCCATCCTCACTGGTGTGAGGTGATATCTCATTGTGGTTTTAATCTGCATTTCTCTGATGATCAGCGATGTGGAGCATCTTTTCATGTGCCTGTTGGCCATCTGAATTTCTTCTTTAGAGAAGTGTCTAGTCATGTCCTCCGCCCATTTCTTAATTGGAATATTTGCTTTCTGTTTGTTAAGGTGCATGAGTTCTTTATATATTTTGGATGTCAACCCTTTATCAGATACGTTTTTTATGAATATATTCTCCCATACTGTAGGATGTCTTTTTGTTCTACTGATGGTGTCCTTTGCTGTACAGAAGCTTTGCAGCTTGATATAGTCCCACTTGTTCATTTTTGCTTTTGTTTCCCTTGCCCGGGAGATATGTTCATGAAGAAGTTGCTCATGTTTATGTCCAAGAGATTTTTGCCTATGTTTTTTTCTAAGAGTTTTATGGTTTCATGACTTACATTCAGGTCTTTGATCCACCTTGAGTTTACCTTTGTGTATGGGGCTAGACAGTAGTCCAGTTTCATTCTCTTACATGTAGCTGTCCAGTTTTTGCAACACCAGCTGCTGAAGAGGCTGTCATCTCCCATTGTATATCCAAGGCTCCTTTATCAAATATTAATTGACTGTATATGTTTGGGTTAATGTTTGGATTTTCTATAATGTTCCACTAGTCTGTGGGTCTGTTTTTGTGCCAATACCAAATTGTGTTGATTACTGTGGCTTTGTAGTAGAGCTTGAAGTCGGGGAGCACAATTCCCCCTGTTTTATTCCTCCTTCTAAGGATTGCTTTGGCTATTCGGGGTCTTTTGTGGGTCCATATGAATTTTAGAATTATTTGTTCCAGTTCATTGAAGAAAGCTGTTGGTAGTTTGATAGGGATTGCATTGAATCTGTAGATTGCTTTAGGTAGTACAGCCATTTTGACAATATTTATTCTTCCTAGCCAAGAGCATGGGATGCATTTCCATTTGTTAGTGTCCTCTTTAATTTCTCTTAGGAGTGTCTTGTAGTTTTCAGAGTACAGGTCTTTCACTTCCTTCGTTAGGTTTATTCCTAGGTATTTTATTCTTTTTGATGCAATTGTGAATGGAATTGTTTTTCTGATTTCTCTTTCTGTTAGTTCATCATTAGTGTATAGGAAAGCAACAAATTTCTGTGTGTTAATTTTGTATCCTGCAACTTTGCTGAATTCAGATATTAGTTCTAGTAGTTTTGGAATGGAATCTTTAGGGTTTTTTATGTACAGTATCATGTCATCTGCAAATAGTGACAATTTGACTTCTTCTTTACCAATCTGGATGCCTTGTATGTCTTTGTTTTGTCTGATTGCTGTGGCTAGGACCTCCAGTACTACGTTGAATAACAGTGGAGAGAGTGGGCATCCTTGTCTTCTTCCCGATCTTAGATGAAAAGCTTTCAGCGTCTTGCCGTTAAGTATGATGTTAGCTGTGGGTTTGTCATATACAGCCTTTATGATATTGAGGTACTTGCCCTCTATACCCATTTTGTTGAGAGTTTTAATCAGGACTGGATGCTGAATTTTGTCAAATGCTTTTTCAGCATCTATGGAGATGATCATGTGGTTTTTGTTCTTCCTTTTGTTGATGTGGTGGATGATGTTGATAGATTTTCGAATATTGTATCATTCTTGCATCCTTGGGATGAATCCCACTTGATCATGGTGTATGATCTTCTTGATGTATTTTTGAATTCTGTTTGCTAATATTTTGTTGAGTACTTTTGCATCTACGTTCATCAGGGATATTGGTCTGTAATTTTCTTTTTTGGTGAGGTCTTTGCCCGGTTTTGGTATTAGAGTGATGCTGGCTTCATAGAATGAGTTTGGAAGTATTCCCTCCTCTTCTATTTTTTGGAAAACTTTAAGGAGAATCGGTGTTATTTCTTCTCTATATGTCTGGTAGAATTCAGAGGTGAATCCGTCAGGCCCAGGGGTTTTGTTCTTGGGTAGTTTTTTGATTACCAATTCGATTTCATCACTGGTGATTGGTCTGTTTAGTTTTTCTGTTTCTTGCTTGGTCAGTCTTGGAAGGTTGTATTTTTCTAAGAAGTTGTAAATTTCTTCTATGTTTTCCAGCTTGTTAGCATATAGATTCTCATAATATTCTCTTATGATTCTTTGTATTTCTGTGGGGTCCATCGTGATTTTTCCTTTCTCATTTCTGATTGTGTTTATGTGTGTAGATTCTCTTTTTCTCTTAATGAGTCTGGCTAGGGGTTTATCTATTTTGTTTATTTTTTCAAAGAACCAGCTCTTGGTTTTATTGATTTTTTCTACTGTTTTATTCTTCTCAATATTATTCATTTCTTCTCTAATCTTTATTATGTCCCTCCTTCTGGTGACTTTGGGCCTCATTTGTTCTTCTTTTTCCAATTTCAGTAATTGTGTCTTTAGACTATTCATTTGGGAATGTTCTTCCTTCTTTAAATAGGCCTGGATTGCATTATACTTTCCTCTTAGAACTGCCTTTGCTCCGTCCCACAGAGGTTGTGGCTTTGTGTTGTTATTGTCATTAGTCTCCATATATTCTTTGATTTCTGTTTTGATTTGGTCGTTAACCCATTGATTAATTAGGAGAGTGTTGTTAAGTCTCCATGTATTTGTGAGCCTTTTTGATTTCTTTCTAAAATTTATTTGTAGTTTTATACCTTGGTGATCTGAGAAGTTGGTTGGTAGGATTTCAATATTTTTGAAATTACTGAGGTTCTTTTTGTGGCCTAGTATGTGGTCTATTCTGGAAAATGTTCCATGTGCACTTGAGAAGAATGTGTATCCTGTTGCTTTTGGGTGTACAGTTCTGTAGATGTCTGTTAGGTCCATCTGTTCTAGGGTGTTGTTCAGTGCCTCTGTGTCTTTACTTATTTTCTGTCTGGTTGATCTGTCCTCTGGAGTGAGTGGTGTGTTGAAGTCTCTTAAGATGAATGCATTGCTGTCTATTTCCTCCTTCAACTCTGCTAGTATTTGTCTCACATATGCTGGCGCTCCTGTGTTGGGTGCATATATATTTATAATGGTTATATCTTCTTGTTGGACTGACCCCTTTATCATTATGTAATGTCCTTCTTTATCTTTTGCTACTTTCTTCGTTTTGAAGTCTATTTTGTCTGATACAAGTACTGCAACACCTGCTTTTTTCTCTTTGTTGTTTGCATGAAATATCTTTTTCCATCCCTTCACTTTTAGTCTGTGTATATCTTTGGATTTGAGGTGAGTTTCTTGTAGGCAGCATATAGATGGGTCTTGCTTTTTTATCCATTCTGTTACTCTGTGTCTTTTGATTGGTGCATTCAGTCCATTTACATTTAGGGTGATTATTGATAGGTATGTACTTATTGCCATTGCTGGCTTTAGATTCATGGTTACCAAGGGTTCAAGGGTTGCTTCTTTACTATCTAACAATCTAACTTAACTTTCTTGTTAAGTTATTGTAAACACAGTCTGATGTTTCTTTCTTTCTCTCCCTTCTTATTCCTCCTCCTTCATTCTTTCTATAATAGGTGTTTTATTCTTTGCCTTTAGTTAGTATTTGGATGGTCTGCTTTCTTTGCTATGATTTCTTTTTTTCTCTAGTGACATCTTTTTAGCCTGAGGTGTGCTTCCATCTAGAGCAGTCCATTTAAGATATCCTGTAGTGGTGGTTTATGAGAGGCAAACTCTCTTTAACTTTCGTTTATCTGGAAATTGTTTAATCCCTCCATCATATTTAAATGATAATCGTGCTGGATACAATATTCTTTGTTTCAGGCCCTTCTGTTTCATAACGTTAAATATATCATGCCATTCTCTTCTGGCCTGTAAGGTTTCTGTTGAGAAGTGTGATGATAGTCTGATGGGTTTTCCTTTGTAGGTGATCTTTTTTCTCTCTCTAGCTGCCTTTAATACCCTGTCTTTATCTTTGATCTTTGCCATCTTAATTATTATGTGTCTTGGGGTTGTCTTCCTTGGGTCCCTTGTGTTGGGAGATCTATGAGCTTTGGTGGACTGCGAGACTACTTCCTTCCCCAGCGAGGGAAAGTTTTCAGCAATTATTTCTTCAAAGACACTTTCTATCCCTTTTTCTCTCTCTTCTTCCTCTGGTACTCCTATAATGCGAATATTGTTCCGTTTGGATTGGTCACACAATTCTCTTAATATTCTTTCATTCCTAGAAATCCTTTTATCTCTCTCTGCCTCAGCTGCTCTGTACTCCTGTTCTCTGTTTTCTATTCCATTAACAGTCTCTCGCATCTCATCCATTCTGCTGTTAAGCCCGTTGATCGCTTGTCTGATTTCCGTTTTGTCTTTCCTCAGTTCCCTCACTTCCTCCCTCAGCTCTTGCAAATTTCTCTGTAGGTCCATCAGCATGGTTATGACTTTTATTCTGAATTCTTTTTCAGGGAGGCTGTGCATTTCCATCCCTTCAGACTCCCTCTCTGGGGTTGTCTGGTTGATTTTGGTCTGAACCATATTCCTCTGTCTTTTCATGGCTGTATATTTGGTCACTGAGGGTTGCCACGTATGTCAGCTGGGCTCTTTAAGACTTTAAAAAGAGAAGAAAAAAAAAGAGAAAAAAAAAAAAAAAGAAAAAAGAAAGAAAGAAAAAAAGAAAAGAAAGAAAAGAAAAAAAACAAAAACAAAACAAAAAAAATGCCCACTGGACGTAGATTCTGTGGGAATGCTCTAGGTGGCGCTATTGCCCCACTATTCCACAGCTGTGACTGTGCCGCTCCGCAGGGCCCTTTATCGCTCTGGCAGGGGTGGGAACGAATAGGAGGCTGTTGATCTCAGTGAGAAGTGTTAAGTATGGCTACGCTTCCTCAGTCGCCAGCTAAGGTGTCTGAAACTCCCCAGGACTCCCAGCCTGCTGGGCTGAGTGTGCTGGGGCGATCCGGCTCCTCCGCTGGGCTCCTGTCTCTTTAAGACCGCTGAAGAAAGCGCGCACTTTTTTTTTTCCTTCCCGGGAGCCGGCTGCAAGCACCCTGGCACGTTCCCCACTCAGATCCTGCCCCTCTGTCTCTCCAATCTCCACTGCACTGCGCAATGTGGGTCAGCGCTCCCCGCGCAGATCACCGGGGCTGGCTACTTCGCGGGGTGTACTTCCACTCCCTCACGGCTCTGAATCCTCTCCTCCCGCCGGTGCGCTGGGGTTGGGGAGGGCTCGGGTCCCGCCGGGTCGCAGCTCCGTATCTTACCCGCCTCTTGGGGTGCTGAGTCCTCTCGGGTGTAGCTGCACGCTGTGTGCTTTCCTGTGTATTCTCGTCTCTCTTTTAGGAATAGATGTATTTTGTGTGTTTTCGTAGATAAATATAGTGTTGGGAGGAGATTTCTGCCGCCCTGCTCACACCGCCATCTTCCCGGAAGTGATAGATTGTTTTAATAACCCTTAATCATATTTTCCCCATGTAAGACTTTGGTAACTAGAAATTGTAACACCTGTCCTAGACATGCCTTCAGATACTTCATCAGGGGGTAGAGTACATAACAGCCCTGCTTCCTCCATACACCGTTTAGCTAGGTGGCCCAGAATGACACAGAACAAATATGCTTGCACCAGATTCGGGTCCCTAAACTGGCTCTAGTATATACCCTAACCAGCCTCTTCCTAGAAGCTGTCTTCTGCCTTAAATTACTGACAGAATGGGCTCCCTAAAGCCTTATCAGGTGGACCAAGAATAAAGACATCCTTACAAACCTGGAGACCTTGAAGCACTGAAAAAAAAATGGACAGTCTCTATTATCTGGACATAACAGTACTTTAGAGTCAATCATTAAAACAAAATTCAACCAAAAACTAATTCAAACAAAATCATGCAGCTACTATGAAATATTATATTATCTTTTACTTTGCTCACAATGATCCAGACCATTGCCACCTTGGGAAATTGTATTACCATTGCTGGATTTGTGCCAGCAGCTGGGCTAGCCCAGACGGTTCCAGATGGATCTGCCCTCAGTGTTCCAGCCTGTCTATCTGACCATCTGAGATCTGACCATTTGGGTTACATAAAAATATTGTTCAGACTGAGACTTACCCATGGAGTGTGAGCTTCCTCAGCTGCATATGTGATAACACCAAAATTGATATTAATCTGTGTGGATTAAATAATTGCATTCATTATAAATGGAACAAAAGCAGAGAAACTGGGAAATTTTCTTCTCTAGCACATGGTACTTATAGATGATAGTGAATTTGTTGAGATTTGCATGCTGCCAGTTTCAGGATTATTTGAGTCTTCATGAACTAAAATGCAGGCATTTTTTCTCAATAAAAATTAAAACTAATATCAGATACTGATCATACAGTTCTAAACTTTTAACTTTCACAATGATCTATTTTTGCATTACCAATTTTTCAAGATTTATGTTAAAACATATATGCATGCTACATATATTAGGAATATTATTAATGAAGAGAGCATCCCCTGATCGTTCTAAATAAACACAGAGCAGATTTACAAACATGAGTACAGTGTATTTGCTACTACAAAGGAATATCTGTTCATTTACTTTAATATTTTTTTGTTACAATAGCATCCTTTTTAACTTTGTTTTGTTATCTATTTCTTCTGAATCTATTGGTCTATTTAAACAAAGAGTTCTTGGATTTACTTTCAATTTTCAGTGCTTCTCTGCTGCATTAAATTTGGATTTTATTTTTGCCATTTTCTCGATGTTCTTTTTTTTTGTTTCCTGAATTCTTTGGTTAAATGATAACTATTTTGTTTTAAACTGTTTTTATACTTTTTATTATTTCAAAAATAGTGCATTCCTATTATAAAATTTTAAGAGTATGGAGTAATATAGTGACCCACCCCACCCAACCACCTTTCCTTTTTTATATAACTAATTTTTCTTTTAACTCATACACCTGAGCTAAGTATTTAATTAAAACAGAATTCATTGTAATGGTTTAAAAATTAAGGCTAAGAATAGACAGATCTGTCCAGCTGTCCACTCATATCATTGCTTTTAACCTGTACAGAGCTTTCCATTCTTTGAGAGTATCTTAACTGATTGAATTATCCTTCTAATATGTATTTTCTATGCTTCTGTTCTTATGTTACTTTGAACATGCTTGTGTACACATAGCAGTGCTCCAGTGTATTTATATTGAGAATATGGATTCTTATATGGCAATTTTTGTATGTACATTTTAAAATTTGAAAGGCGAAATAAAGTTAACCTGCATAAGTGTACCAATTTCTATTTTTCACAGAAAGTGTTTGAGAGGACCTATTTTTCTATCTTCTCAACATGTGGTTCATTGTCAGTGCACAGCTCCAAAATTAAATCATGTTATAATACTCATTTACTTTATTATACCTGAAATTTTCTTTTTAAAATGACTTCTATCTTGGAAATCATTAGTAAACCTTCATACTGGATTACATCTCTGATTCAACTACTAGCACAGCGTTATTTTTGCTTACCACTGTTGATGTCGAAGAATCTCACATTTGCTGTTTCTGCCAGTTGAGTCCTTAGGATGAAGGGTTACCACCAGTAGTAGTGGCATCATGGATGTGGCGGTCAGGTCACTGAGTTCCTCCAAGCTATCCAACCCTCATGGTTATCACTTGATGTGAGTGCCTGCCAGAGACATTCAAAACCCTTGAGAGGATACAACACACCAGAGAGGTTAATATGATGACTATAAGGAGAACAATAGCCAAAGACTGAAAAATTCCCCAGAGATTCCCAGGAGACAGATTTAATCAATCAAATAAATCAAATGAGTTCTAATCAGACACAGATTTTACCTTTCTAAGTCTGACTTGTCTAATTGTGTCCTGTTAAAAGGAGAGCAGATTCTTATTTAGCTTTTGTAAATATATACATATTATCATGAAAAATAAGAACGTTTAATAAGAGTTACCAAGTTATGGAGGGATCAGGTAAGGAAAGATTAAATGTTTCAACTTTTGTTTACAGAAGTATACTTTGTCAAATTGCTGTAAATTACGGACAGCTTTAAAAGAGAGGAGAGAAAAGGTTTTTTTAAATCTGGGAAATAAAACATTGAGGAACCAGAACTGTTTTAAATGAAGTCATAAAAATTACAATCATCTTTATCGGTTTATTCAGTCTCATATAATAAATTCTTGTTTTGATCATGGGTTAGCAGATTTATGGTGAGTGTTCCATTACAGTTTTAGAAGTTTGTACCCAGTTTAGTGTTATGATCTTAAAGTTATCAGAACCCTGCATTCTAGAAGTTTTCAGGGACTTTTCCATGTGTCTCTTTGAAAATGAAGTATTTCTTGCCTGTACCTGATTGTATATAATTTTAGAGAAATAAGAGTAAAACAGTAACTGTGAGTGACAAAGGACTTAAAAATAACCATGATTCAAGATTTGGTGAGAGTTCACCAAAAAAAAAAATGATGCAATTGAGAAGCAAATTGTTACTTTTGTCTTACACAATATTATAAAACAACTAGAATTATGACTGATAACATTACACCAGAACACATAAGATTTTTACATATTTCATATAATTTTCTGAGTTACTTATTTTAATGATCTATATCCCATATAAACATAAGAAGGTTAAGCATTACATTTTACTTGTCAATGTTTCTCATGCAACTTAATGTATCAAATAAGCCTAAATAAATTAATATTTCTCTTTTTATAAGGAGAGAGAACAACTCTTTTCAGATCTTCCAGAGGACCTCTGAAAAATCTGTTTGAGGTAAAAAAGATTTCATTCAGAATTTGATTTGGAGAAGTTTGCTAAAATGTCAAAAGATTTAAATCATTTGAACAAACAGGAGTGCAAGTCACTGTGTATCAGCATTTATTTATTCATTCAACTAAAGTAATGATAAAAATACTTTAAAGACAAATACAAAAAATTACATAGTCGTAAAAAATCTTAGCTCTTTTAATATTGGAAAGACTCAGTTTTTCTAAGTAATCAAAAGCCTGGTAAATACAACATAGAACACAAGAATATTTTCTAAGACATAGGATCTTTATTTCCTGGACACATTACATTAAAGGCAAAAAAAAACTTTTATAATCTTTTACTAAGAGCAGACCAATAACCTAAGAACTTATATGATTTTAACAAAGAAAAAATGCTCTAATTTGATATTAGTACATTAATGAGTTCATTTTTAAAACCCTTATGAATCAATCTAATTCAGCCAGCTTTAATTTCAAAACATATTATTTCTATAACTTCCTTTATCCATTTAGGTTTTGTCTTATTTTTTTCCTTTCTTTTCTGAAAGGATCAGTTTCCTCTCATTTTATTTTAAACAACATTACTTTATTTTTCCTTAGCAAAAACAGTTCTATATTCCTTCCATAGTCTTCACCTAAAACTACATTCCATTTTTTTCCCAGTCTTTGTAAATAAAGTTGTTCCCTTTGCTCTTATTGTTTCTAGCAGCCCTATATTTATATACTGATTATATATTTTAACAATTAGTTAGTTGCATTTACTTTCCAGTGAAGTAAACTAGGAAGCAGGCAATTGTGAACAACCTTTTATAAGAATCCTATAGTATAAAACATATTTATATGTATTTATAAAACATGCTTTTTAGAGACATTTTCATAGTACAGTTTCTAATGTGGCAAAAGGTACTTATAAGTAGACCTAAACCATCTTTTGTCTCTCTATAAAAAATTAAGAACCCAAAATTAGACAAATTTAAACCTATGTTTAGCAACCAATGTCTTATTTGGAAATGATCTACAGTGAATTTCCATTATTTTATCCAACTGAGTATAAACTTTTACCTAATGTACATTTATTTAAATTACTTGTTTTCAACAATTCTGCTTAGATTAGACATCAAACAGCTAACCTGTATCTAATTTTTCTTGATAAATCTTTTAACACAGAGACAGTGTGTTTATTTGACTTAACAAATTTAGGTAGAAAAAGTTATAGGTTTCCATTACATTTATTTTATTTTATTTTTTTTTTAATATAATTTATTTTATTATCATTAATTTACAATTACATGTGCAA
Source organism: Smutsia gigantea (assembly GCA_032199065.1). Lineage (NCBI taxonomy): Eukaryota > Metazoa > Chordata > Mammalia > Pholidota > Manidae > Smutsia > Smutsia gigantea. Next base: position 23,808 of record JAVSCE010008630.1, read on the forward strand.
TATTACGATTATTAAACTACCCCTTCATCAGGTCCCCCCCACCAAACCCATTACAGTCACTGTCCATCAGCGTAGTGAGATGCTATAGAATCACTACTTGTCTTCTCTGAGTTGTACTGCCCTCCCCGTGCCCCCCCAACATTACATCTGCTAGTCGTAATGCCCCTTTTTCCCTCTTATCCCTCCCTTCCCACCCATTTTCCCCAGTCCCTTTCCCTTTGGTAACTATTAGTCCGTTCTTGGGTTCTGTGAGTCTGCTGCTGTTTTGTTCCTTCAGTTTTTTTCTTTGTTCTTATACTCCACATATGAGTGAAATCATTTGATACTTGTCTTTTTCGGCTTGGCTTATTTCACTGAGCATAATACCCTCTAGCTCCATCCATGTTGTTGCAAATGGTAGGATTTGTTTTCTTCTTATGGCTGAATAATATTCCATTGTGTATATGTACCACATCTTCTTTATCCATTCATCTACTGATGGACACTTAGGTTGCTTCCATTTCTTGGCTATTGTAAATAGTGCTGCAATAAACATAGGGGTGCATCTGTCCTTTTCAAATTGGGCTGCTGCATTCTTAGGGTAAATTCCTAGGAGTGGAATTCCTGGGTCAAATGGTATTTCTATTTTGAGTTTTTTGAGGAACCTCCATACTGCTTTCCACAATGGTTGAACTAATTTGCAGTCCCACCAGCAGTGTAGGAGGGTTCCCTTTTCTCCACATCCTCCCAAACATTTGTTGTTGTTTGTGTTTTGGATGTTGGCCATCCTCACCGGTGTGAGGTGATATCTCATTGTGGTTTTAATCTGCATTTCTCTGATGATTAGCGATGTGGAGCATCTTTTCATGTGCCTGTTGGCCATCTGAATTTGTTCTTTGGAGAAGTGTCTATTCATGTCCTCTGCCCATTTCTTAATTGGATTATTTGCTTTCTGTTTGTTAAGGTGCATGAGTTCTTTATATATTTTGGATGTCAACCCTTTATCAGATACGTTTTTTATGAATATATTCTCCCATACTGTAGGATGTCTTTTTGTTCTACTGATGGTGTCCTTTGCTGTACAGAAGCTTTTCAGCTTGATATAGTCCCACTTGTTCATTTTTGCTTTTGTTTCCCTTGCCCGGGGAGATATGTTCATGAAGAAGTTGCTCATGTTTATGTCCAAGAGATTTTTGCCTATGTTTTTTTCTAAGAGTTTTATGGTTTCATGACTTACATTCAGGTCTTTGATCCACCTTGAGTTTACCTTTGTGTATGGGGCTAGACAGTAGTCCAGTTTCATTCTCTTACATGTAGCTGTCCAGTTTTTCCAACACCAGCTGCTGAAGAGGCTGTCATCTCCCCATTGTATATCCAAGGCTCCTTTATCAAATATTAATTGACTGTATATGTTTGGGTTAATGTTTGGATTTTCTATTCTGTTCCACTGGTCTGTGGGTCTGTTTTTGTGCCAATACCAAATTGTCTTGATTACTGTGGCTTTGTAGTAGAGCTTGAAGTCAGGGAGTGTAATTCCCCCTGTTTTATTCCTCCTTCTCAGGATTGCTTTGGCTATTCGGGGTCTTTTGTGGTTCCATATGAATTTTAGAATTATTTGTTCCAGTTCATTGAAGAAAGCTGTTGGTAGTTTGATAGGGATTGCATTGAATCTGTAGATTGCTTTAGGTAGTATAGCCATTTTGACAATATTTATTCTTCCTAGCCAAGAGCATGGGATGCATTTCCATTTGTTAGTGTCCTCTTTAATTTCTCTTAGGAGTGTCTTGTAGTTTTCAGAGTACAGGTCTTTCACTTCCTTCGTTAGGTTTATTCCTAGGTATTTTATTCTTTTTGATGCAATTGTGAATGGAATTGTTTTTCTGATTTCTCTTTCTGTTAGTTCATCATTAGTGTATAGGAAAGCAACAGATTTCTGTGTGTTAATTTTGTATCCTGCAACTTTGCTGAATTCAGATATTAGTTCTAGTAGTTTTGGAGTGGAGTCTTTAGGGTTTTTTATGTACAATATCATGTCATCTGCAAATAGTGACAATTTGACTTCTTTACCAATCTGGTGCCTTGTATGTCTTTGTTTTGTCTGATTGCTGTGGCTAGGACCTCCAGTACTATGTTGAATAACAGTGGAGAGAGTGGGCATCCCTGTCTTCTTCCCGATCTTAGATGAAAAGCTTTCAGCTTATCGCCATTAAGTATGATGTTAGCTGTGGGTTTGTCATATATGGCCTTTATGATGTTGAGGTACTTGCCCTCTATACCCATTTTGTTGAGGGTTTTAATCATGAATGGATGCTGAATTTTGTCAAATGCTTTTTCAGCATCTATGGAGATGATCATGTGGTTTTTGTTCTTCTTTTGTTGATGTGGTGGATGATGTTGATGGATTTTCGAATGCTGTACCATCCTTGCATCCCTGGGATGAATCCCATTTGATCATGGTGTATGATCCTCTTGATGTATTTTTGAATTCGGTTTGCTAATATTTTGTTGAGTATTTTTGCATCTACGTTCATCAGGGATATTGGTCTGTAATTTTCTTTTGGTGAGGTCTTTGCCCGGTTTTGGTATTAGAGTGATGCTGGCTTCATAGAATGAGTTTG
>JAVSCE010008631.1:0-35102 GCA_032199065.1 Smutsia gigantea
GTCTCCGCGGCGGCGCGGGGGCCTGGAAGTACAGGTCGCCACCGATGCCATGCCTCACACTCACAGACCACGCGGAGTCTAAGGACGTCCCTCGGGAAAGGGGAGGCGCAGCTTCCATCCTTTCCCCGGAAGAAATTCCCTCCGGTCTCCCCACCCGCTTCGAAGAATGGAAATGGTTTGTGCCGATTCAGCCTGGAGCTGGGGACAGAGCATGCGCAGAGTGCTTGGGGCCGTGGCCAAGCCCCAGGGGCGTGGTCAATGGACAGGTGGCTCCAAGACGGGCTGGGAAGGGAGGGACAAAAAAAGCGTGGTCAAGTCGCTCATTCATTCATTTGTTCTCTTAACAGTTAGTGGGCTCTGAGGACAAGACAGCCTGCAGCCCTTACCCTCATAAACCCGACAGCCTGGTCGTTTGAGGCAGACAGACGGTAAATAAGATACCTAAGTAAAATATATGTTTGATGGTGACACGTGCTCAGGAGAATAAATATTCAAGGACAGTGCGTGCATAGGGTGCGCAGTTTTAGGAATGGCCAGGATCTGAGGTGGGGGTATTTGAGCAAAGACCAGGCAGGCGAGGGGAGGAGCTGGATGTTTGGGGAGAGCCTCCCAGACGCCGCGCGAGTGTTGTAATCGGGGAAATTAGATACCCTCACTTGAGGGGTCAACTGGCTCTTTGGGGCTGGTGCGTAGAAAACAAGACACAGGAGGGTGGAAGGTGGACGCCAAGAAACCAGAAGTACTCAGATTCTGCATTAGTTTTGGAGGTGGGGCAAACAGGATTTTTGGATGAATTGGCTATGGAATTTGAGGGAAAGAGTCCTACAAGAGTAAGTGTAAGGTTTTCAACATGAGTAAACTGCAGCTATTCGCCATTCTCCTCGGCTCTCCATCCTGTCCATTACAAGTCCTGTTGATACTACCTCCGAAATAGGGACGGAATCTAGTCCCTTTGCTTCTCCTTACCTCCACCACGAGGGTCCAAGTGATCACTGGCTGTCATCGGGATGCTGCCCACACAAGAAAAAGGGAGCTTTTAAGCAATTATGTCAAAACCATATGCTGGTTGCTCAAAAAGCTAAACAGAAATACCACATGACCCAAGAGAAAAGAAAGCAAAAACCTCAAACAGTTAATCGCACACCCAAGTTCCTAGCAGAACTATTCACGGTACCCTCAGGTCCTGATAAACTCTATATTTTCTGTCTCTATGAGTCTGACTCCTCTAAGTGGAATCATATATCTGTCCTTCTGTGTCTGGCTTATGTCACTGGGTGGCACTTGTGTCACTGGCTTATGCCACACTGTCCTCAAAGCCCATCCACACCGCAGCAGGTGTCAGGATTCTTTCCTTGTTCGGGCTGAGTAATATTCCAGTGTGCGGCAGACCCATTGTGTGTATCCATTCATCCGTCAGTGGACACCGGTTTGTCTCCACCTTTTGGCTATCATAAATAATGCTGCTATCAACCTGGGTGTACATGGATCTATTTGATTCCCTATTTTCAAACTTTTTGGGCATATACCCAGGAGTGGATATTCTGGATCAGATGGTCATTCTATGTTCAGCTGTCTGAGGAACCACCAAACTGTTTTCCACAGGGGCAGCACCATTTTACGTTCCCACTGGTGCACTTGGTTCCGATCTCTCCACATTCTCAGTGGCACTTGCTATTTTCCCCTTTTTACTATCAGCCATCCTAATGGAGGTGAGGTGTGCACCTTACTTTGAAACGCATTAAGAAATGTATTGATGAGTGAATAAGAGAATGGATAGACATGGAAAAGAGCAAATACAGCAACTTGTTCATTGGAGGAAGTGGATGATGGGCATATGAAAGCTCCGTGCAAAATTCAACTTTTCTATACATTTGAAAGTTTTCATAAGAAACCGTTGAAAAAACAGGTGGTGGGAAAAAAAGGACTACTTTTATTCTCAGTGTTTAAACATTTCAGAGTTGAACATAAAAGTGTTTTGACTTTTAACTTTTGAGTCTGCAAATCCATTTTGAGGAATTTATCTGACGGTAGTATAAAAAAAAACTGAAAAAGGAGCCCTTGTTGCAACATTATTTGAAAGGGCAAGAAAAGACATTGGAGAAGACACTAACATAAATTCCTCCTCTGCCTCCGCCCGGGTCTGGTTCCCATCATCAGCCCTGGACCAGCCCAGTCACCCACATCCGGGTTTTCAGCTCCTGCCCTCCTGCTCTGTGGTCTGGTCTCCCCGCAGCGGCCACCAGAGGCGCCCGTGAGCACCTGAGTCGGGGCCCCACTCTGCCCACAACCCTCCACGCTCCCACCTCCCTGACGTCAAATCTAAGTCCTCCTGTGGTTCCTCAGGCCCTGCAGGGCCTGCCCTGGCCCTTCCCCATCCTCCCCTCCTCTGTCCGTCCCCATCATTCAATCTACTCCAGCCACAGGCCTCCTGGCTGTTCCCCCAACACATCAGATTGGTGCTGCCCCAGGGCTATGCCCGCTTCTGTTGTAAACTTTAAACCCCTAGTCTCAACCCCTTAGACCATGATCCCCCCACCCCATACCATTCTTCACCCCGTAACCCAATACATCAGTTACTCTAAGGTTATGTTTTTCTCAGTTCTATCTCCTGGTCTTGAATATCAACTTCCCCAGGACAGGGATCTTCCCAAGAGAGGGAACAGCGCCTGACCCCTGAGAGGTGAGGAAAGTGTGCTGGAGGGGAGGGAGGGAGGGAGCCAGCGGACGGGAGTGATTTGCAATGGAATTAATCCAGGCAGATGGTGGCGGTGGGATCCCCGATCCTCTTAACCCAAAGCCCCTTAGCACTTCCGCCGTGTGGGTCACCTCCGGGCCCCTCCCGCCCCAGGTGGCTGCCATGCCGGGGCTGGTGGTCAAGGAGGGGACGGAGGTCTGGAGCCCAGCCCCACCGCTGTACGAGGAGTACCGCCCGCCGTCGCTGGACGCCATCCGCCTGCCCAGGTACGCCCTGTACCTACTGATGGCTGCCCTCCTGGTGGCGGCCATGGCCTATGCCATCGTCGGGCACCTCCTCAAGGACCTCGCCCACGACCTGGCTGGTGAGCCACGACCCGTGCAAGCCTGGCGTGGGCTAGTGTGGGGCCGCTTGGGCGTCCAAGGGCCTCTCCTAGCCAGGGAGGGGGAGGAGGGTGGGCAGGCTGGGGAGGCCCCTAAGCAGCTCCTGCCGCAGACTGGGCCTTCGGCCCGAAGCCGGACCAGGAGGACGCCCCCCGGGAGCTGTGCCGGAGCCTGGAGGAGCTGGACCTGCAGCTGGCCCTGGCCTGGCAGGGTGACGACACCGGCAGGGGCGGCGAGGGGGCTCCCGGAGAAGCCCCAGCCAGGGTCCCCCACCGCCCCTCCATCGCCTTCAAGGACCCACCAGTGCAGAGCTCCTGGGGGCTGCACTGAGCCGGCCCTGCCCTCTGGCTGCGACTGGGTTTCAGCCCCTTGGCAGCTGTACAGACTGGCTGGTGTGCACCGGAGCCCTTTCTCCACTTGTCTGCCTGCTCTTGGCAGAGAATGTTCACTTTCTTGGCTGGCAGGGTCCCGGGGCTGGACACGGCCTCCTTCCATTCCTCTGCTTCCCCAACACTCCCAGAGCCTGGCCCCACAGAGCCCCTGGCAAGCTGTCAGCATCCTGTAAACCGAGAATGCCAAGATGTTAAAAAACAATGATAATGGTGGCTGATCCCCACCTAGTGTTTAGGATGTTATTACTCAGCCTGCTATCGTGCTAAGTAAGCCTCTTCCATGTATCATCTCATTTAATCCTCCGAGGTCAGACTCACCACCCCATTAACAGATGGGAAAATGGAGGTACACAGCCTAGAAAAGAAATGACTTGACTGGAGCAGGGAGAGCTTTCTTGCAGAAAGAGGCCGGTCCAGCCACCTGCCTTGGAAAGCAGAAGCTCCGAGGTGGGGTCCTGTGCCCCCTGCTCTGCTGGGCTCCCCACCTCAGAACCTTCTCCACCCCCACGTCCCTTCTCATTCCTGCCTCTGCTGCTCAGCCAACTGGATCTTTCTGTCTCTGGGGGTCCTGGCTTCCCAGTTAGCCTGAGACTCCCCAGGGACACAGAGCCTGAGGCTTCTTTCCCTCTGAGCTTTGCACAGGACAGGCCCCGTAATAGGCACTTCATATGTGCCTGGCTGGCTGGCTGAAGTGGGTTCACCCTATGACTGGGCTGCGGGAGCTCTTCACACTCTGCTGACCGGGGTATCGGCACAGTGGTTACAGTCAGACCTCAGGAGGCTCCAGGTATGCACAGGCGCTGCATAAATGCATGTGGGATGACCCGGGTGTTTCCCCAGCCCCTAAGAGCCCCGTGGAGGCCTCACAGGCCTGGAGGAGGGCCAGGCCCCTCCCCCTGCATTTCTGCCACGTGTCTGGGCCGTGGCTGTCCCGTGGCAGCTGGGGTGGGGACCCCCTTCACAGGGGCAGGGCCCCCCTATCTGATCAACCCAGGGACCGAGGTTGACAGGCAGGATGGCCCGGAGTCTGAGTCACCGGCTGCCCGGGGGCGCCATTCTCCAGCCACGTGAGAACGGCGGGGCTGGGAGGTGGATGGCGGCACCTGGCCCATCCCTCCTTGTCCCCTGGGCTCAGACTCCATGCTGGCTGTGGTCCCCAAAGGTCCAGCAGCCAGGAAGAGGCAATATAAGCTGGTGGACAGGGAGACCCAGGTTCAAATCCCAGCTCTGGCTTTTTTCTGCCTGGCCCCGGTGCTCCTGGCCTTTGGGGGCTTCTCTGAGAATTTCCTGGGGTGTTCAGAGAAGGAAAGATAATGGCGCTTAAAGGCACCCAGCCAGCTGGGACGGAAGGCCAGGGCATGTTGGTGGGCCTCGTGGCATGGAGGCTAGGGGACCCTGCGGCTGGCCGCCCTAGGGTGGGGCATGGGGCAGAGGGGCCAACTGCCCGAGTTAATTGTTACACCAGGTCCAGAGTCTGCCCTGCTGGAGGGGAGGGTGGATGGCCAGCAGGTGCAGGCCCCACCCCAAGCCTGCCTGCACCTTATCAGGGCTGGCAGGGCCTCCCCCTCTCCACTGGACCTGCTCCGGCTGCTGGCTACTCCATGGCTATGGGGACCCTGGAGACCCTGCTTCTGCTCAGTGCTCTGCACCTGTCGCCCACCTGGGCCCAGCAGGGTAGGGTTCCGGCCCCGGGGTGCTGGGGGAGGGGCTGTGGGGATGGCTTGGTCATGGGTGCCCCATCTCCCCGTTTCCCATGAAGAGAACCTGGGCGTCTGAGAGGAGCGACAGGCAGAAGAGGAATGGGGTCGGCTCTCAGCCCCCAGGCTCCTCTGGGCCCCCCTCCACATCCCTGAGCTTCCCGCTCGGGCTCTAAGCTCCCTCTCCATATCTCCAGCCCAGCTCTGTACCCCAGCTCCTTTCTGAGCATCCCCCTGTCCACACTCTCCATTCTGGAGAGACCCTCCACCCGTCCCGTCTCTAAGCCCCGCCTCCCCCACCCTGGACAGCCACAGAGCGCCATCTGAAGCCGTGGCTGGTGGGCCTGGCTGCGGTCGTGGGGTTCCTGTTTATCGTCTTCGTCCTCATGCTAGCCAACCGAATCTGGTGCTCCAGAGCGAGGTGGGAGCCTCCCCACCGGCAGCTGCCTGCCCGGCCCCCACTCCCCAAAGTGTGGGCCACACCCTCCCACTTCCTGACCCTCCCTGGTGCCTTCCCCCTGTCTCCCCATTTCCCCCCTCCTCCTCCTCAGACCCCCACCCCGCGGCCCAGGGCAGCCACCCAGCCCACGGGATCCTTGCTTCCTGGAGCTCATGAGCCCCAGTGGGGAGCCTGAGGTTGAGGCCGTCTCCACCTTTCACCCTGCAGAGCTGAAGATGAGGAGGGAACTATGTTGAGAATGGAGACCAACCTCTACCAGGACATACACCTGAGGTACTGCCTGCAGACATGCACGGGGATCAGGGGGCCTGTGTGAGCCCCCTCCTCAGTGGGGGCTGGGCTGGCTGTGCACAGATGACCTCCTTCTGTCCTTGAACACTTCAAGCACACTCCTGCCCCAGGGCCTTTGCACCAACTGCTCTCTCTGACTGGAACCTTTCCCGTATCCTCTGGCTGGCTCCTTCTCCTTCAGTCCCTGCTCAGATGTTTCCCCCTCACAGAAGCCCTTCCTGACATGCTGTGCCCCACAACTCTGCTTCTTTCCTTGTGCTTACCACCAGCTGAAATGATCTTAGTCATTCACTGGCTTCTCAGCTCTAGATGGTGGCTTCCAGTAGGTGGACAGAACTTAGCTTTGGTCCTGTGTCCCGTGCCCTGCACAGGGCCTGGCACACAGTAGGTGCTTAATACCTGTCTTTTGAACAAGACCGTGGTGTGGCATCGTATAGGTGTCTGTACCTAAGCACGTCATTTGGTGTGGGTGGCTCTACTGCGCTCGGTGTCTGCTATGGCCCCAGTTGCTTCCTGGCATGATTCTGAGGGAGGGATCAGGGATGAAGTCAGGGCTGGGGGCTTTTCCAGGACAAGATCCCAACCTGGGTAAAGGGAGTGGGAGTGTAGGAGCTGACCGGAGACCAGTCTGGCTGGAACATTCTCAGCTGAGTCCATGATGTTCCCAGGGAGCAGGTGTGGGTCTGACTGCCTCGTCTCAGGCCCAGCTCAGCCTAGTAAGTGCGAGGCCTGCTGTCAGGATTTGTTGGACGTTCTAGAGCCCGCTCGTGCCCCTACACCGGTAGTCTCCTCCTCCACCCACCCATGCACCCGTCCATTCATCTGTCCACCTGTCCGTCCCCCCCATCCACCTGTCTATCCACAGAACAATGGATCCTTCATTTCTGCTTTTGTGAAATGGAAATAACAAGGCTGTCTCGTTAGGGCTGCTTAGAGGATTCCAACTGACCTTCCTCACAAAGCCTGGCACGGGTAAGCCTCCATTCAGCGGGAGCAGCTCTGTCTCTTACTGGGGTCTGGGGCCTTTGTATCCCCGCAGTGAAGAAGGCAAGAGGGAGAAGGCAGAGGAAGAGACAAAGGGGAAGAAGAAGAGCGGGGCGGAGAAGGAAGGAAGGAAGAACCTAGGGCTGGAGCTGGAGGAGGAAGAGGGGCCCAGTGACGATGGGAAAGCCAAGAACATAGCCATGTGAAGACTCCTGCCACTTCCTGCAGGCAGCCCCCAGACGCCCCCTCTGTACCCTATGCACAGTGACCTGGAACGGAAGCCCTGGAATGACGCCATCTGGGGCCGAGGATGCAGCACCCCGCCCCTCAGGGAGGGCTCTGTGTGGGCCCTGTGGTCTTTATGTATCTCTTTCCTGATTTGTTCTGCCGGGGAATTCTTCTTGCACTTGGAGAGCATTCCTGTTTACAGAGAGACTCCTCAAGCCGCCACCTGCTTCGACCCGCTGCCTCATTTCTTTTCCCTCTGCCTGGTATCTATTGGCCAGAACCTCCTCCCTCCCGTGAAGCCTTGGGACCCGCATTGGCGGGGCGCTGCCTCTCAGGGATCTATATCAGAGTTGATGAGAGAGCCCTTCCAGACTCTGTTCCTAAGGACTCAGTTTCCCCCTGAGGGAGGCAGCCTTTGGGGGCCGGTAATGCCCCGGCAGGTGTGGAAGCTGAGCTGCAGTGTCCAGATGCCCCGGGTGGATCAAACATGCCCCGTGCAATCTTCCTTTCATGGCCATGAGCCCTGGACTTTGAGCTCCAAGTGCTGGATCCTGGGAAATCCTTGCTCCTCTGTCACCTCGTTTGGGCCATCTGATGCCACGTTCTTAGGAACTGGGTCTTCCCGGGGCCCAGCACTATACTGGGAAGGTTTCTCTTCTCGGGTCCCGGCCTTCCCCCTCTCACTTTCTCTAGGCCCTGAACCTTGCCCTGGACTTCAGCTCTTTCTTCATGAGGACCTTGACAAAGGCCGGCTTTCGGGGCTCCATTCTGGGGCGGGGAGCTGGGGTGGGTAGGATTCAGCCCAGAAGGCGGGGAGCTTCTGGTCTAGAGCACTTCCAGGACTGTCCACCAGGGGGCAGAAAAAAACAAATAAAACAAACGCAGTGAATGCCCTCATGGACGCTCTTTGGAGCGTCTAGCATCTTTATCCTTTCAGTCTACATCGGTACATAAGTAGTCCCATTTTCCAGCCCAAAACACTGAGGCGTGGAAAGACGGATGTCGCTGGCTGTTGTTGGCAGGGCTGGGCTGGGCAGCCCAGAGGACCTAGAGAGTGGGTGTGGTTTAAAGGCTCTGGCTAGTCACCTTTGGAGGTTCCTGTCCTAGGACGGGAGAGGGCTGGGGGTGTGGGGTGTTCTCTCCCAGCTGGGGTTCTTAGCTGGGAAGACTATATGCCTTTGGAATGCTGTGTGTCCTGGGGTGATGGCCTGACCTCTCTGAGCCTCAAGTTGGCTTCTCTTGCAAAACGTGAGGACAAGAGTTCTGACCACCTGAGTGTGAGGCTTGAGGGAGGCGTGGGGGCTTAAGAGCCATTGCAAGGCCTGGTACATAGTAGGTGCTCATAAAATGTATTCTTATCTTTCCTGAGTCTCCCCTCCCATGGCTCCGGCTATGGGGAGTGAGGGGGTCAGGGTGGGCCTCAGGGAGACAGGGTGCTGGGATGCTTGGGACCTGGGGCCCCTCCTCAGGGTGCCCGGAACCCAGGGAAGGGGGGCCCTACTCCCCACTTCCTGTGGCATTGGCCACACCCTGCCCTCCAGTGCCCTGGGTAGGCCACTTCCTCTTCAGGCAGACCTGCTGGACTGGGGAAAGACAGGAGGCCCACGATGGACAGACTCTGGACAAACCCCTTCCAACTCTCCCTTCTGGCAGCTCTGGTCCTGGGGCTGGTTCAGGCCCAACCTTGTAAGGCCCTGGAGGGAGAGGGTTGGCAGGGAAGCCCCAGCGTGGTGCCAGGCCGCTGACCCCACTTTGCTCCCACGCACAGTGGTCCAGAGGAAGCCCTGGCTGGTGGGGCTGGGGGCCATGCTGGCCTTCCTCTTCCTCATTTTCATCCTCACCGTGGTCTACGCTGTCTGGTGCAGCGAGTCCCGCAGCAGGTAGGCCCCCAACGTGTCGGAGCCCGGCTCCTGCCAGTGCCGCCGCCCTAGCCGAGCCCCTTCCCTCGGAGCCCCGGTTCTCCATTCTGCCACCCTCCACCTTTGCAGCACCTGCTCAGAGGGGTCAGGGGAATAATCCTCTGACTCAGAATCGGTGGCTTCCTCAAAGAGAACCCCATCCCGAGTGTGTTTGTCTGTCCACCCACCCATCCGTCCATCACCTGCCCCTGTACTGCCTGCCCATCCGCTCATTAACCGACCTGCCCGCCAGCTGGTCCATGCTCCCATGTCTGTGACCTTCCCCTCACCCCCAGTGTTCAGACCCAGGAAGCCAGAGGGGCCACATGTTGACAGCATGGTTTTGGCTCATGCAGCTCAGTGTGGGGCTCCGGCGCTTCCTTCTTATTCCACCTGGGCAAGTGTCCCAACCAGTCCGAGCCTCAGTGTGTCCTCTACAGTGACATCAGCGAGGCTGCAGGACCCAGAGGCTCTGGGACAATTGGAAGAAGCCTGGAACCCTAAGTCCTTATTCAGTTGGGTCATCTGGGTGCTTCTGTCTTCACAGCAATAGGAAGAAGGAAGAGGAGACCATCAGGAAGGATGAGAAGGAAGGAGAGGGCGGCTCAGGGCTGGAGCTGGAGGAGAAAGATGGGCCTCCGAGCCACGAAAGGGTGGCGAGCTTTTCCATGTGACGGCTTCTGGCCTCCCTCCTCCAGGCAGCGCCCTGGGGATGTGCCAGTGCTCGCTCTGCGCCCTCCAGGCAAAGACCTGGTCCTGGGGCCGGTTGAAATGGCTCCATCTGGGATGCTGGGTGATGGGCCCCTGGATGAAGAGGGCTCAGGACCTGGGCCAGGTCCCTCTGTGCGTCACCTGGGTACTGTACACCCTTTCCCGAGCTTGTTTTCCACCGGGTGATCCGCAAGTGTGGCCGGCATCCCTGGACAGGGAGCTCCCCTCTCCCCCAGAATCCCACTATCTCATCTCTACCCTGTCTGCTTTTCAACCATCTTTTTTCAAACCCACTGCCTGATTTCTTTTCTCACCTCTGATCTCTGCTGCCCTTCGGCTTTCATCAGAGGACCAGTTCCTCCTCTTATCTTCCTACCTCCAAGGCCTTCCGAGGCCCCGCTGCAACGAGTCCACAGGGATCACTGGGCTCCTAGCTTCTCTCCCGGCAGAGCTTTGCACCTCTGCCCCCTGGGAGCTGGGAGAGCCCCCTTTTCGCTGATGAGAGGGGAGATGGGGGAGAAGCCGTGCAAATGGCCCTGCCAGTCTGTGCGGGACCAGGGCCGACCCAACTCTGTTCGGTCTGGCTTGTGTGGCTCCTGAACTCCGCCCTTTGAGCTGGGCCAGGGCAGGGCCGCTCCCACCACGTGCTGAATTCCCAGGAGCCGTCCCGGAGCTGGCTGGGAGGGCTGGGGGTGGGGGGTTGGAATGGCTCATCACCCCCTCCCTGTCCTGCACTCCCCAGTGGCGGTGCCTGCGAGCAGCTGGACTCCCAACTTCCTTGCTGTGTGGCCCCAGGTAATGAACTTAACCTCTCTGTGCCTAAGTGTCCTGTCCTGGGACGGGGAAGAAACTAAATCCTTCCTTAATTGTCATGGGGACGAAACGCAATAACGTCGACAAAAGCCCTGAGCACAGAACCCACAACCCAAAAGGCCTCTAATAAATGCCAGCTTTTTGTTATGGTGACTGTGGGGCTGAGCTAATCGGCTTGGGGGGATCCAGGAGGTCAGAGGGGGCGCCGCCAGCCGGCAGTCCTGGGACTGCAGGGGTGTCCTCCGGGCAAGACCTGGGGCTTCCCCGTGGGCGCCGGCGATGGCGGGGAGGAGAGCCGGGTACCTGGAGGGGCGTGAGTTCCCCATGAGGGGGCGTCTGCAAACCTGGTGGGAGAGTTTTTTTGGGGGGGTTGTCAGAAGCTTGTCCCCCTTTTATGACATTCAGTGGGGACCCAGGGACGGCAAACAGCCTGCAGCCCTGAGACAGCCCCCCAAAGCCAAGAACTGCGTCCCCAGGGTCCAATGTCTCAGAAACACAGAGGCTTTCCTTGAGATGTAAGGCCAGACTGAGCCCCCCACCCCCCGGCTAAGTCCCCCACACTGGTTGACCCCCTGACCCCGCTGAGCCCCCCACAAAAGGCGAAACCCCCCTCCCGCAGAAGGTCCGGATAGTGTCCCCTTTCCGGCCTCCGGATCGCGGCGGAGGGGTTGGGGGCTGCCTGAGGACCCTCCCCCGCCACACGCGGCTTCCGCTCCCCGTCCCGCCCGCAAGGGGGCGCCAGAGCCCCACCGCCGAGGGCACAAGCGACCTGCCCTGGGCGGCCAGGGCCTCCAGAGGGAACACGGCCGCTGCCTGGCGCCCCAGGTCTCGGTATGTGTTGTCTCCTCGCTGTGTGCCTCAGTTTCCCCATCAGTGAAAAGGGATGTGATCACCCATCCAGGGCCGGGCAGACCTGTTGTATGTAGAGTGCAGCAGAGAGCTGCGCTGGCCCGGTCTGGGGACCCCCGGGGTCTGAGTGAGGGGCAGGATGGGGGGCAAGGATTCGGATTCCACTCCCCCCAAAAGTGAAGTAACTGCCCCTCGCCCACGATGCTCCTCTGCCTCCCAGCCTCCCTCCTCCCTGACCCCAGCCTTTGAGGGGCCCTGGTGGCCATGTGGTGGGGGTGGGCCGGACATGCGCACTGCCAGCCCCAAGTGATCCGGGCCAGGGTGGGAGAGACGGGGGGGCTCAGGGGCTGGGAGGGTGAGCAGGGGCTCTGCCCACAGCCCCCCGGGGCTCTCACCTCCCTCCAGCTCAAAGCCCCAGTCCTCCCCAGGCTCTGCGTGCCCTGCCCGTTCCCTCCTTCCTCTCTCCCCTCCAGCGGGTCTGCTCCTACCCTAGGGGGTCTCGTCACTGTTCCTCCAACACACGGGCCCGGTGCTGCCTCAGGGCCTTTGCATGGCTGTGCCTGCTGCCCAGATCTTCAGGGGGCTTATTCCCTCCTCCTATTAAAGCCTGTTTAAATGTCACCTCCTCCTGGGAGGCCCACTCTCCTATCCCCTACTTTGCTTTGTCTCTCTGGCACTCGCCTGTCTCAAGTACACTGCATTTTTATAGTTATCCGGTTCCCAACTTGGACATGCAAGAGCCGTGAAGCCAGTTCATTTTAAGCTTTCTCTTCTGTACTGCGTCCCCAGTACCCAGGACTTAGCAGACGCTCGGAGAATCTTAGTTGAGTAAACGGGAGTTTGCCTTGTGCATAAAGAGAGAGAAGGTGTTCTGTGCATTTTAGGAGCACTGGCTGGGCCTGGCTCTGTCCCTGGGCCTGCCACAGAGCAGGTGCACCACAGGCGCTCATGGCGCTTGTTGATGGGGGGCCCTCGGAACCACAGAGACCGCTGGGAGGGAGCCAGGCTGGGAAGAGATGGGAAGGCTTCCTAGAGGAAGGGATGCACGGTGATGTGGAGAGGACTCAGGCAGGGATGTGCACCTCCAAGGCGGGAGCAGAGGCCCGGGGCGTGAAATGGCCCACCCATAGGTGGGGAGGTGTCTAGAGCCGCCGAGGACACTGCGGGGAAGGGCCTGGACCCAGAGCTCACCCCAAGCCACCGGCTCCCCCTCGACACCAATGACCTCTGGGGCCCGGTCATTCTCCAGGGGGCCTTCCCGGACACTGCAGCCCCCCGCCCCACCTAGTCACTCCCTACCCCAGGCAGCCTCTGCACTGCAGGGGTAATGCCCTGGGGGAACGTCTGAGGTAGAGGTCTCAGAACCCCCCACGCCTCCGACGTGCTGAGGTTCCTGCTGCTTGTGGCCGCCTGCCCTTCGGCCTCTTCCCCTCACTCTGGCCCAGAACGCGGGAGGGCGCACACCAAGCACCGCAAGGACAACCCGGGACAGCCAGAAAGAGTTGAAGCATCACTTGTTTAATATTTATACATTTTTCCTTTTTCCTTTTTTTTTTGCCTTTTATTGTATCTCTTATGGAACCCCCCCTTTTTCATTTTTTTTGTTGTTTTGCATAGGGAAACAAACAAAATAGTAACAGCCAGAGTCACGTTCTGTAAATGGTACTTAGGTAGGCGCGTCGGCGAAAACCGAAATGACTGCGTAATATACAAGGTTATGATCGGAGTATGATGTGAGGGCGCGGGGCGGGCGGGCCAGGCAGAGGGCTGGGCCTGCGTGTGCCCACAGGGCCCCTGCCCCCTGTCCCATCCCGCCCCGGGGCAGGGGATGGAGGAGGTGGGCGCAGACCCAGCCCAAACCTCCTGCCTGGGGTTCATGAGCATGGGGTGTGTGTGTGTGTGCACGTGTGTGTGCACATGTGTGTGTGTGTGTGTGTGTGTGTGTGTGTGTGTGTGTGTTACCTGGTGTGTGCGGCAAGCAGAAAGCAAGAAACAGAGTAAACTATCCTGGTAATATCAGTAAAATACAAAATGGGGGAAAAAAACCACAAAAAAATATCTGGGAAAAGAAAATGAACAGCAACACCACCAAAGAATTTAAGAAAGGAAGGAAGGGAATTGGGAGTCCTTCCTGCCCATCGCCCCGCCCACTGCGTGCTCGTCCCTCAGACACTCGGCCTGTCCTTCCTCCGCATGGGGCCTGGGGCGGGAAAGGCAGGAAGCTGGGGGCAGGACCCCCGGACTTGAAGGGGCTTTGGTTTCGGAGGGCCTGACTGGGACCCAAGGTGGGAGGACGGGATGTTGATGCACTGTGGGGGTGGACTTTGGGGGTTCTCAACTGGAGGGGGGCTGAGGCAGCTCCTGTTCTCTCTCCGGTGTGAACGCAAGGCTGCGGGGAGGGCGGGAACTTGGGGGTCCACGACGGCCTTCCTCTCCCAGAGCCCTGATTCCTGGGGGATCCCGCCTCCTCTTTCCTGAGGGGGGCTGGGGGGCAGGGAGAGCCCCAAAGCCACGCCAGCAGACATGTGAGGCACTGCTGCGGAGTCTGATTTGGTATCACGGGCGATCAGTCTTGCTGGTACCGCTCTGAGTCTGTCTCCCTGCCTCCCGGGGTGGGGCTGGGGGTGCCCAGGGTCAGCTCAGCCCCTGCGGCCCTGAACTGCCTGGGGGGGCTGTGTCTGTTCACACATGGGACTCTCAGGAAGTGCCCCAAGGGGCAGGAACGGGGACCGGTGGGGGGGGGGGTACTGGGGAAGCCGGCTCCGAGGACAGGCCGCTCCCAACACCCTCCAAAGAGAGTAAGAGTAAGAGTCAGGGAGAGAGAACCCAGGCCAAGATAAAACGTAGCCACGGTATAATGTGTGTTACAAGAAAACTCCAAAATTATATATAATGTATACACAAACATATATATATGTATATATGTGTGTGTGTGTGTGTGTGTGTGTGTGTGTGTGTGTATGTATAGCATAGCCCTACACCGGAGGTCAGAGTACCGTGGGTGAACCAGGGTGGGGAGGGGTCCTGTGCTGCCTTCTCCATGGGGCTGGGCCGTCGTCACTCCTGGCCCTGGGGCCTGTCTGACTGGCCGCTGTCCAGCCAAGTCTGCCTGCCTCGGGGGCACTGCTGTCTCTGGGGACAGAGAGAAGATTCTGGAGCAGAGCAGGGGATGTGTGGGGTGGAGGCTGGAACTGTCTGCTCCTTGGGCGTTCCTTTCAGGTCTGATTGTCTACCTCAGGGTGGGGCTCTGGGCTCAGAACCCAGCCAGAACCTGGATTCAGCCCAGGGCATGGGGGACCGCGGCTCCCCAACAACCCGGTCAGACAAGGCCAGATCTTCCAGCCCCCTCCAAACCTCCCTCTCCACCCTGGTGGGTGTCTAGTGCCCTCACCCGAGAGAAGCATGGGGGCGATTTGCATATATTTGGGAGCCATCCCTATTCTTTCCCACAGCAGGGGCTGGGCCGCAGGGTCAGGCTGGAGGCCTAGCATGGAGGAGCGGGCGGGGCACAGTGGGCTGGGGTTTGAGATGTCAGTTTCATATGTGTAACAAAACCCCACACAACCCAACACCCCGTCCCCTCCCTTCACCTCCCTGGGCACAACCCCAACTGCAGAGGTGGGAAAAGGGTCAGGTTCGTTGTATGTCTGCCTGGATCTGCCTGCTGGGGATTTTGCCCTATGGGGATCCTGTAGCTTTCCCAAAAATTCAAACAAGCAACCAGCCCAGGGTGGCGGCTGCCAAGAGCAGAGGACGCACAGCCCACAACCATGGCACGCCGGCCACAGGGGGACACGATGGTCCTGGCAAAGCCCTCTGCCACTGCACCCCACCTCCTGGGGTGGAACATAAAACGGATCAGCCACGTGCCGACTGAGAGGCCCAGCCGTGGGCTTTCAGGCCAAAGGGCAGCTCCTATGGGCCGTGCCTGGCGATCTGGGCCCCCCTCTGCCCCTTGGGACTTGCTGAGGTGTCTTCGGAAGAAAGGAAATGAGCGGATGGTGGTGGGTAAAAGCTGGGGCCAGTCCGGAAGGCCCCACCTGGCTCTGGAGACAGGTCTGAAGTCCTAGGGGGTAGTGGGGGACCGGGGCGATCCTCCAGGAGAGGCCTGGGGGTCAGGTGGGAGCTGGGGGCGGTGGAAGAGGGGTGGCCTGAGGTGGGTGCGCCCAGTCCTTCTGCCGTCCCTGCCCCAACACCCCGCTGTCTGCTACCATCTCAGCTTTGGTTGAGTAAAAAGCAGAGAAAATAGGAATTAAAAAAAAAAAGTAAAATACAGGAAAAGAAAATAGAGGAAAGGACAACAGCACGGCCAGCCACCCCTCCCGAGGCCTGCGACGCAGCGCCCCCACCCAGCCGGGCCCCCAGTGGCTGAGCTGGGCCTAAGGACAGACAGACAGACAGACAGATATTGCATATATATCGGCTTTGAGTTTTCTGTTCATTTCCTACCAGATACCCTCCATAGTCACAGCTGGAAGACACAGAACTGGGTGTTCAGGGCAAGGGGTGGGCGAGAGGGAGCTGCCAGTCTCTGTGGATGGGGAAAATGGGGTCCTTTGGCAAGAAGGAGTGGGGTGCACTCGGGGAGGTGGGAGCCATTGGGCAGGGGCAGCAGTGTGACCCTGAGTGGGGGTTGGGGGTGGGTAACGCCAGCCTGCGTGAGATGTGGGATGGGGGAGTCTGGCTGTCCCTGGGTGGCCACCCAATGTGGGGAGCCCCTGGGGTCGTGTGTCATGCGTGGGGCCTGGGAGGCTGGCCTGTGGCCCAGGGAGGGAAGCCCCTGCTGGGGGCGGGGGCCAGGGCGCAACCCCGAGGTCTGTCTGCAGCCTCTGGAGCCCAGGGGTGCGGCTGGGGGTGGCAGAGCACCAGGGGGCACCCCCAAAGCTGCAGGGGCCATGGAGACAGAGCTGGGGGCGGTGGGGGTGGGGGGCAAGTGTTCTGTGGATCACTTTTTTTAGTGTGTCATTTTCCGTTTTTAAATTCTTTTTTTTACAAATAGAAATACATCCCTTTTCAATTTCTATGTTTTATTTCATGTCACTGTTTTGTCTTTTTTTTTTCTTTAACTACACGAGCAGGGCATGCAGCTATCTGTGTGCGCGGATATTGTTTAAAGGTAATACTTATCTTCGGAAGGCAAGGCACATCATTGGTAGAGAATGTCGTGCAAATTAGGAAACATGGAATTTTTTAAAGTTTTTTTTTGTATGCTTTTTTTTTTAAAGAGGAGGGAGTAGTGTTGGAGAGCTGGGGGGGGGCATGGGGAAGGGACACAGAGCCAGGTATAATTTGCCATGCAGTGTCAGCCTCTACGAGCTGACGTCAGGAGCCAGGTCACAGGAATCCTCGACTAAGCACCATGCAAAGTTAGGGGGCTGGGGGCTGCCGGGCGCCCCTCCCCTCCCCGCCTGCCCATGCCCTCGGTTCCCAGCTGAGAGGCTTCTAGATGACCCAGTGGGCTGCACCACCACCAGGCCCTGCCTTCCCAGAGAGCGGCCCGTGCCTCGGTCCCCAAGGGCCACCGGCTGGAAGGACCCTGGGGACAGACTGACAGACCACGGGTTCTCACACCCCTCTGGACCACGGGAGGGGGCTGGCAGGGAGGGCCTTCTCTCCATGATCAAGTGGGCTCACCAAGCCTCTCGGCGGTTTGGAAGGGAACTCTGGTTTCTGGGGAGGCGGGAGAAGGCTGGCCAGGCTGGGAGGGATGAGGCGGCCCTCCCCTGGGCCGTGGCGTGGGCCTAAGCCGGGGCGGGGCTGTGGCGAGGACGATGCTCCCCAGTGCCAGGCACGGAGAGGCTGGGAGGGGTCCCTGCGTTTGGGCTCAGTGACCCCAGAACGCCCACCGCCCCACCGCAGGACCCCCACCCCAGATGGCCACCCTGGGGGAGGGGAAGGGGCTGGGGAGCCGGGCTGGGGGAGCACCCGGTGTCTCCAGCTTAGTGTTTTTGGAGCGGCTCAACGGAAAATGCTTAGCAGATGGGATGTCCCTGACCCCATCCAGAACCCCCCATCCAGGCGTGGGGGGCTGCACTCGGCCCAGCCTTCTCTCCTTCTGGGGACCCAGCCGCGATGCGCCTCCCTGGGGGAGATGAAAGTGCAAACCGTGGCCCCCCTTTGGGCTGGGCGGCACCAGGAAGGGGGTGTCGCTCCAGGATGTAAGGCACTGGCAGAGGAGGTTTGGGGGGCCCGCCGGCTTCCCCAGACCCCACCCCAGGCCCCAGCATGGCAGGGCACTTGGGGGCTGCCCAGCTCTGCCCCCGGGCCACGGGGGCGGGGTCCCATCTCTCTAGCTCTGTGGGGGCATAGCAATGAGGGGTCAGCGACTGGAGGCGGCTGGGTTTTGGGGAGGGGGTGGAGGATGCCCACAGCCACTCCCCATCCCAGCTGGACCAAGGGGGACAGGCGGTGGGAATCAGGCACTTGAACCACTCGCTCTCACCTCCCACCTCCGTGGGCCAAGTGGGGGGGATCCCCCCTCCCAGGGCTCGGGTAGATGGAGATCCAGACGGGCGCCCCCTTCTGGGGAGCTCTGGGTCTCCCCGCTACCCCCACAGCCCCTTCCTCAGAAAGTGCATTTCTTACAGTGTGCAATGTGGCCCCCTCCCCGGGGCTGCAGAGCCTGCGGCAGGGGTTCGGTGGGGGGCGGCCTCCTCTGCCGCGGGGTGGGGCTGGGGGCCAATTGCATAGACTTCTCCTCCCAAACAGGGCAGGCACGGGGCTGAGACCAGCTCCCAGGCAGGCGGCTGGACACACAGGCTTTGGGGCGGGAGCAGGTCCTACCACGCAGGACACTCTCCAGAAGGTATGTGCACACCTAGTCCCTGGCGACACCCGGCATCTCCCCACAACTCTCTTCCACCCTTGTCACACCCCTGCCCACCCCAGCCACTGCTGGGGTCCTGGCCGCCCGGTCCTTGCGGCAACTACCTCCCCACCAGGAGAACCCCACCATGGGGGCCAGCCAACGTCCTGGAGGGGGCCCTGCTGGGTGTCCTGCCCGCTGGGCCTGGGCGCGGGCGCCAGGCAGCGCTCACCTGGTCCCGGGCAGCAGTGGGCACGGTGCCCGGCCTTCCAGAGCAGCAGAGATGAGTGTGACTTGGGAAGGCGTCGGTGGGCAGGCCTGGCCCTCCGTCCGGCCGTGGCGTCCCCAGAGTCTGAAGCGCGGCCATGCTGCTGTCTCCACCTTCTGTTTTCTTGGTTGGGTGGGTTTATTTTTATGGGTTTTTTTTTTCCCGTTTGTCTTTTTTTTGTCGTTTTGTTTTTTGTTTGCCTTTTTTCCTTTTTTTCCTCCTGTGTGCATGTGTCTGTTTTTGTCTTTTCAGCCGGGCTGGGAGTCGGCGGGTGTCCTTGCTCGCTCTAACTCTCCACCGAAATCGTGGGCCAGAGGCAGGCTGTGCGGCCCCCCGGGGCTCCCGGGACGAAGGAGGAGGGCCTGGGAAGGGATCTTGCTTATCCCAGGTACCAGGACTGGGTAGCCCGACGGGAACACGGAGGGAGAGAGAGAGAGTCGGGGTCAGTCTCTACCACTGCCCGTGCCCACCCACGTCTCCCACACCAGCCCTGGGAAACACACAGGCTGCCCGGTGACCGTGAATTCTGGATAAACAACAGAGGGATCTTTTATTTAGTACAAGTATGTCCCATGCAACTTTTGGGATGTACTTACACTAAATATTTTTGAGCCCTTTGTTTACCTAGACCCCAAAGCCACCTGGGCGTCCTATAGTTTGGTTTTGGAATCTGGCGATCCGGCCACTGACCCTTGTCGCGTTGAGCGTAAATGGGGAGAAGGCGAGGCCGGACCCTGCATGTCCCCAGCTCACAGAGGGAAGCCAGTGGCTTGCAGAGTACCCCCATATGCACACCCTTGACCAGGGAAGCAGTTCCTTGCTTTTTTTTTTTTTAAAACAAACACTTTCCCATTTGATGACGCCACCAGAATACTACTGCACCCACCCACTCTGCTTCCAAGTGAAGAAGGTGGGCTCAGAGAAGCCAAGTAAGGTGCCTGGGCCCCCGCAGCATGGGAGAGGCAAGGCAGAATTGGAACTCAGGCCTGGGTGGTGCCTGGGGGGCCTGACCCCTCAGCCCGAGCCCCCTCCCACTCCCCAGGGAGGCCCAGGCTGGGGCTGGGGGGAGGTCTCCACAGGGCCGCCACTGGGAGGCCTTCTTTCTGGAAATGTGTCCAATGTCCCCGTGGAGGCAGACCTGCACTGCCCCTGCTGTGAATCTGTCATTCCGCCCCCCGCCAGAACCCGTGGCCAGTCTGGGCCACCCTGTGGAACTGGCGCCATGGCTCCCAGCCCCCCACCTCCAGCCAAGTTGAAGTTCATCTTGGCCATTACCTCATGTCTGGTTTCCGTTGGCAACCAGACACTCTGGGCGTGACCTTCCCTGTGGTGGCCGGCCTGCCCTGGTCCTTCCTCCCGGCTCCTGGCCCCCCAGGCCGCAGCCAGTCTCTGGCCCCAGCAAGGGGGGGGTGCCTCAACAGCTTCCCTGTCAGCTGAGGGGGAGACCGAGGCAGCAGGGGCCGGGGCTGAGGCCCAGGCTCGGCAGCCCCCTGGCCTCCCGCCCTTGGCGGGCTCATCTGCTGAAAGGACAGGACTCACTGCCAAAGGCGCAGGGCGAGGAGCCGGGAGCATTGCCCAGGGTGGGGCGGGTGTCCTCAGCGCCCCGCTCGGGCCAGGGTGACAGTGGCTCAGGACTGGGGGCGATGGTGGTGAAAGACGGGGGCTGGGGGATGAAGAAGGTGAGGTGATTAACTGGGGAGGCAGGGGAGGATCCCCTGGCATGGGTCAGGGGCGGGGACGTGGATGGGGCAGGGCGGGGTGGACGGTGGGCAGGGAAGGAGGGACGCCACTGCAGGCTGAGGGTGGAGGGGGCAAAGGAAGCACACCACCTGGAATAAGGAAGGTGGAGGAGGGCGGAGTGGCCGGAAGGAGAGACCCTGAGCTCTGAGCCTTTGCACAGGGGCTCCAAGTGCAAGCAGCACCCACGGCTCCCTCCCCCCCAGCCCCCCCTTTGGGTCTGCTGGGGTGCGGCAGCTGACCGCACCTGGGGGCCCCCACCTGAGGGCCCGTGGCCCCACAGCACCGGCCCCAGGGCCCCCTTGGGAGTTTCCCACCACTCTGTCACCTGGCGCCCCAGACAGCCCTTCCCAGCTCCCAGGCCTGGGTGTGCCCTCCTCACCCCAGTCCCTCGCCCCAGGCCAGAGCCTACAGAGCCCCAGGCCGTCCACGTTACAGCCGCTTCCCTGTCATCCCAGCCTTTGTCACATGGAGCCAGTCCAGACACCCTGATCCTGCTCTGACCCTGGCCTCCGCCACAGGCTCTGCCACCTGCATGCCTCTCCCCAAGTCCCTCCATGCCAGCCCTCTCCCACCCTCTCCGGGGCCCCAGCGAGGCCCAGCGGCCAAAGGGGGCGCTGACGAGCACCCAGAAGCGTAGGCCTTGTCCTTGTCTGCCTCGGTGTCCCTCCCCGTTCAGGCCATTGCTGGGGCAGTCCTACCCCCACGCAGGGGTTGGTCACGGGAGGTGAGAGGGCTGGGAGGGGTTAGGTGGGCAGAGCCCCTCCCTGTCATTTTTATTAGCTTTGGTTTATGAGGTAATGAAGACATTCCCAGCCTCCCAGGGGAGGAGGTGGGATGGGTGTGCGACAGGAAATGCCTGGCTCCCGGGGAACTTGGGGAGGGCATCTGCACAGCCTTACAGAAGGGGGGCATGGGGGCCCCAAACCCAAAGGAGGGGGCTTGCTGGGTGACGCTGGCCAGTGACCCCTCAGTCTGGATCCTGGCCAGAGCTCTGTGAGGCAGGTGCTTCACAGCTGGGCATGTGAGAGGGTGGGGCACTCTTGGTCTTTCAGGGCCCCTTCTAGATGAAATCAGTCCCCTAATGCTCCAGGCCTTTCAAACACTCCTTGCAAGGTGCCCAAAGCCAGAAGAACAGACAGAGGTTCAGAGTGGGTGAAGCAGAGCAGGGCGTGATCACCCGTCTCCTGACCCAAACCCTAGCAGCCCTGCCGAGGTCTGGGCAGGGAGGGAGGGGACAGCAGGGTCCTCCCCCAACACTCTGGACTCCTGGGCTGCCAGCAGCAACCAGGCCTGCTTCAGCGCATCCCCGGGTGCCAAACCATGGTGGAAGGTTCCCAGTCAGCGTGGCTGATTCTGGTCTCCCCAAGGGTGGGAGATGTGGCCACCTCTCCACCTCTTCCCCACCCCTGCCTGTGTACTCTGCGGCAGGGGACCCTCCTGCAGTGGCTGGAGGGTCCAAACATGGCCCCTGGGACCCCACAAATCCCCATGCTCCGCAGTTCTGGCGATTTGGAGATGCTGGAAAGGCCTGAGCTGGTTTCTCTGTGCACCCAGGCCTGAAGGGCCTGCAGCCACAGGCACTGCCCTCATGCTGTTGTGTGTCCTGAGACACCCCCCAACACTCCCCGGGGAACAGGGGCTCCACAGTCTAGCCACCATGGACACCGCCTGCCAACACACTCCTGGCCTGCCAGCGGCACAGACGCAGACCCGACCGAGGGTGGGTGTGGGGGACACGTGGGAATGGGGCTGAGGGAAGCTGGGAGCCACACGTCTCAACTCTGGACCCATCAGGACTCTGCTCTGGCTGCTGTGTGCCCTTGGGCAACTGGCTCCTCCTCTCTGAGCCTCCTGTCAGCCTGCCCCCATCCTCCAACACGGGGCGTGCGGTGCACCCCATCTGCACCTGCAGGCTGGAACCCGGGGTGGGGCACATGTGCTCTACCAGGGGATCTCCTGGCCCCTGGCCTCTTCCCGCATGGGCCCTCTGGCCGAGGCATGGGAAGGGACAAGGGCTGGAGGCTGAGAGCTTGGCCCTTGTGCTGTGTGATCCTGGGCAAACAGCCTGACATCTGGGGGCCTCAGTCTTCCCGCCTACGCAAAGCACCCAGCCCTCAACAGCTCGGCCATGCGTGTCTCCTGGAGAGCCGCATCGGGCAGGGTGTGCAGCCGCTACCACAACCCCGGGCGTGGGCTTGAGGCCCTGGGCGGGCGCAGGAGGTAGCCCCTGCCGCGCTCAACGGCCACTGTGCCCAGGGCGCCCAGGCCGGCCCCTCTGCCCCCCCAGCAGCTGGCCCCTTGGCCCCTACCTGTGCCTGATAAACGCCCGCCGGATCCCTTGGTCCTAATCCCACAAAGGAACGGTTTGCAGGGGGCGCGCCGGGCGCAGAGTAGGCTGCGGGAGAGAGACCGAGAGCCCATTAGCAACAGCGGCGGCGCGCCAGCGCCCAGAGAGGGTGGCCGCGGCCCAGGGCCACACAGTGCGCCTTGCCCCCGGCACCCAAAGCCGCGGGTGTCAGCCACACGACCTGACCGGCGGCTTCTGCTGAGAGGGAAGGCGCAGGGTGAAGGATTCGGTGTGCAGAACCGCCGCCGGCTCCGCCCTGCTCCCGCGGCCCTCACCTGCGCGTGCCAGGAATTACTGAGTGCGCCTTAGTTATTAATTGTCCTCTTGGAGAGCGAGGGGAAGGCTGTGTGCTGCATACGTCATTCACAGCTACATACACGTATACACACATACGTGCGTACACGTTTGTATTTCAACGTCACCGACCACGCTTTGTCGACGAGTGACTAGTTTGAGGCCCAGCGCCGCAGGGGACACAGCACTTCACACAGGTCCCCGGTGGTCTCGGCCGGGGTGGGGGTAGTGGCGAAGCCCAGGGTGTCCAGGGGAAGCAGGTGGGACTTGCAATCAAGAGCCCCATGGGGGTCCTGCCTAAGTAAGTGTCCACCGTGGGCCAGGCACTGGCCGCAGCCCCACATCCCTCTTGGGACCCCAACGCGGCAAATGCAATGACTGCCTGCTTCACAGATGGGAAGGTAGGTGGAGGGCTTGACAACTAGTGTCGTGCCCTCCCTTGCTGCCCTCAACGTCCCCCCATCTATTCTACCAGTTTGCTCCCCAACACCCTACAGTGTAGGTGCAGCGACTGAAAAAACAGAGGCTCAGAGAGGTGAGAACACTTGCCCGAGGTCACACAGGCAGGGAGCCACAGAGGCAGGATTTGAACCCAGCACCCCCACACTGCCTCTGGCACTCAGAGAAAGCCCATCTGCACACAAAGCCACCGTAGGTCTTGGCTGGTGGAGGGTGCTGGGGCAGGGGCGTTGCATGCAGCAAAGGGGTGCTGAAGGGCTCAGAGGGAACTGCCCCCTCTGGCTCACGTCAGGGGGAGTGAGGGAGAGAGACGCTTACAAAGGGCACAAAGGGCACACTGAGATAGCAGGGCGAGGTTAGGTCAGGGGGCTCTCAGGGCCACCGACTGGGCCAGCTTGGCTTTAGGAGTGTGGGCCGCCCTGCATGTAGGGGGCAGGCAGCCCAGAGGAGAGGGGTTGGCCCAGCCACCCTACACTGGGCTCCGAGGAGAGGCTGGGTGCACACGGGGCAGGCCCCAGGACTGGGACGCTCAGAGTTGCTTCCCGGCCTGCAGCAGCAGCACCGGACAGGGGGCCCCAGGGGCCAGGGAGCTGCGATCTGAGCCATGGCTAGAGGGTGGACCGTTCTAGGAGGCGAGGTGGCCGACCCAGGGCCTTCTGGGGCAGGGGAACCTGTCTTGCCTAAAGGTGTGGCCTGGCTCAAGTCACCAGCAGGAACAGGGCCCACTGCAGCTATTATTTCCCAAGAATCCAGAATTCTGGAATTTTTATGCAAAACGTTTTAACCTTAGGACAAAAACAGATTCTCACTTCCCACAAAGGCACGCTGGGGCCGGGTCTGACCTTCCAGCACCAGTCTGAGATCTGCGTCTACTTGCACAGAGGGGCTTGGGGGCCCAGAGGGGGCACCCGGGGGCTCACGCCCCGGCAGTGGGGAGGGGAGGGGCCCGGGGACAGCGCGCGGCCGCGGGCGCCGCCTCCCGAGTGCTTACAGGGCGAGGTTGGCGATGTGCTTCCTCCCTCGGATTTGGTGGCAGGGGGGAGCGCCAGCCGCGGCAGCCCGGGGGGCGGGGGTGCCAGCATCTGAGCAGAAAGGCAGTGACTGGACATTTTGAGCTGACCACTTCCATTTAACTGGGGGGAACAGAGAGACAGGTGGTTAGGGTGGCGCCCCCGCGCCTCGGGCTGCCGCCTGCCGCCCTGCCGGGGGAGGGCCTGAGAGGCTGGGACCCAGCTGGGAGGCACCACACATGCCCGCTGGCCTGAGCCTGCAGGCTGTAGCCTCCTGGGACCACATGCCGCTGCGTCCCGGCGACAGCTGACCTCGAGGTGCTCTGTGCACTGCCGCGCACACTGAGGACACAGCTGTCCCCCACCTCTCCTGTGGCTCCACATCTGAAAAGCCCCGAGCACCAAAGGCTTTTTGTGGAAGTGTGGCAAGAGCCAGCCTGAGACTGCAGCTGCAGGACCTGACCGCAGAGCGCTTTGTCAACCATGGGCCGTCCGTTCCAATGCCCGAAAAAGCCTCGATCCTGACCTAGCCCGGCTCTGGAGCTTCAGATGGGGACTTTGGGGCCTCCGTTTGCAAAACCACTTTAGAACAGAGGCCGAGTGATGCACCAGGGCCCCAGTGAGGTGGCTGTCGGCAGCCCAGTAGGATGGAGGCAGGCGTGCGTCCCCACACTCACCGGTCCAGGCTGCTGGCTGGCTGGGTCACAGGCCAGTGAGACGAGATCTTTGAGCGGGTCCTGGGGGTTGATGTGAGGTGGGTAGCGGATAGCCGTGTGCGGGAAGTAGGTGGAGGCCGTCTGGGGCAGGATGGAGGTCGTGGGGAAGTGCAGGGTGGAGGACGGGTGAGGGCTCCGGGCAATCCCTGAGGAGAGGGAGGGTGTGGTCAGTAGGGGCAGCGGTCAGTCTACCATCTCTGTGGGACTGTGGGGGTGAGCCACACCTGCATCGTGGGGTGCTTTATACTAACCCAGCCTGACCCAGGAGCCCGGCCACAGACCAGGCCCTGACATCATTTACAGGCCCGACCTCGATGACTTCCACTGTGATCCCACGGGGTTCCTCTATCATCCCTTATATTTCCTTAAACAGAGGATGACAGGGCGACCCTCAGAGGTTATAGTCTCTGTCCCAGGCACACGGCAAGCAGGCAGCAGACCCAGGATTCAAGCCTAGGCTGCCTGGCCCCACGCTCTGTGGATGTGCCTGCTGGGGACGTGTCACAGAAATGGGGGCCCATGCCGTGTGGCCTGTGCGTCTGGCGTCTCACTGAGCACTGTGGGTTCAGCGCCCATCCACGCACACTGCGTGGCAGGCTCCGCCTATTTTCATGGCTGCGTGATGCTGCACGTGGTACCTGCTCTCTTTCCCTGAACAAGTCGGGGACCTTGGGTAAGTCTGCTTTGGGACCGGAATGCCTGTCAGCCTGAGAGGCAGCCCGGGGTCCGTCAGCACCGACTCTGCCCTCCTCTGCCCAGCCTCCAGACAGAATTTTTGGCCTTCAAGGCCATAGGGTCTCAGTTCTGACTACTCAGCTCTCCCGAAGTAGCCCGAAAGCTGCCACAGCCAGTACGTAAATGGATGAGAGTGGCCATGTGCGAATACAACTTTTATTTACAGAACAGGCTGCCGAGGGCCTGGTTTGCCGACTCCCGGCCCAAACCACTGGGCTCTTTTGACGTTGCCCCTTCCTGTGTGTGTGGCTGCCCTCAGTGGCACTAATCACACCACAGTAGTGGGGTAACAGGAGCACCCCATCACCGCACAGCCTGGGTGTGTCCAGCCACGTGTTGGGCTGGCCTACCTCCTCCTGTGACCACCCGTCCCAGGTCTCTTTAGTGTGACGCATGGAAGCAGGAGCAGGGCAAACCCCAGGCTGTGTGGCCTCCTTGCACGGAAGGGGGGCTGAGGCCCAGAGACGGAGGCAGGCCCAGGCGCCCTCTACTATGGCACCTCTAGGCTTTCTTGCCTGGTAGGAGGCCGTGGCAGCAGGACTGCGGTCAGATGGCTGGTGGGACTACCCCGGCTGCAAGGGGCCTGATCAGAGGGCCTAACTGCCCTTCTGCCTGGGGACCCCGCACTCACCGCTGTGCACGGCGATGACAGGCCGGTGGTGCTGGGTGAAGCTGGAGAGGCGGGGGGAGTCCTGGGGAGATGGGCTGTTGAAAGGTGACTTGTCCATCTCTGTCTTCTTCACTGGGGACGAGATGCCTGTGTGGGAGAGGCCAGAGGGTCAGGAGCCTGCGGGTGGGCGGCTTCGCTCCCAGGGCCCTGGGACCTCCCGGTCGCAGCCCCTGCCCCTCCTCCTCCCAGCAACCTGTGGGCAAGGGGCCAGGGGCCCCCTGCAGAGAGGAGCAAACCAAGGCTCAGAGCAGAGCAGGCAGCTGCCTTGGGACCACAGGGTCATGGGCTGAGGACTGCTGTCACTGGGTTCCCTCAGGGTCACAGCCCGGCTCCCACCTTCCCTCCCCACACACAAGGAGGCTCAGGGCTGCCCCCACCCCTCTGGGGTCACCAGAGCCCTGAGGGGGGAGCTGGGTGGAGAGCAGTGTCTCAGCCAAAGCTGGGATGGGCGCCGAAGAGCTGGGAGGACAGGGACGAGCCGAGGGGCTCTGTGCATGTGCTCCGAGGAACACAGCCTTCCCTGTAGGGCCTCCGCGAGCGCATACAGCCTAGACCAGGGCCTGGGACACACCAGCCTGGGAAGGACTTGCCACCGTGTCTTGGCAGGTGGAGGGCCCGCAGCACCTCCCGCCGTGAAGGGATGGTGTAAAACGGGTGCGTACGGGCTTGGCCGTGACCCTGGCACAGAATGGATGGGGACTCAGGAAGGCAGCCCGGTGCCAGGTTCCCTGAGCGGCCCCTGCCCTGCAGCCCGCCCACCCAGACACCTCAGCTGAGGACGGCCACGCGCTTGAAAAATGGCAGAGTCCCAGCCAGACCCGTCTGGGGCCTGTGATCTCAGGAAGGTGGGGCCTGTTTAGAAACATGGGCATGTTTACAAACTATTTAAAACATTTATTCTAGGGTGAAATATACCCATGTGAGGCCATTCAAACTCGGTGGGGGTCTGGCTTCCCCCACTGGGCACCACCTCCCCTCTCCAGGTCTCCCTCCGTACCGTGGCTTGGGGGGGCTGTCCTGGGCACTGGGTGGGCCTGAGCCCCCCTGGCACCTCCAGACGATGTCAGGAGCCCCCAGTTGTTACAACCACAAATGTCCCAGCTATGACCCGGGGATCCCCCAGGGGCGGGACTGCCCGGTTAGAAGCCTGAGTATTGCGAGGCCTGCGGCCGCGTTCTGGGGGGCAGGCATGTGTGCACGGCCCCCACTGGGTCCCCCAGATCCTCTCTTCTCCCACGACACGGGTTCATCCTCCCCCCGTGTGTGTCCTCGGAGGGAGCCCCCACGGCTGTGGTGAACCACTCCAGGGAGCCAGTCTCCTGGAGGGTCACTGGAGCCATCCACTGCTGTTC
This sequence comes from Smutsia gigantea, assembly GCA_032199065.1. Classification (NCBI taxonomy): domain Eukaryota; kingdom Metazoa; phylum Chordata; class Mammalia; order Pholidota; family Manidae; genus Smutsia; species Smutsia gigantea. The sequence continues at coordinate 27,798 of JAVSCE010008631.1, forward strand.
CTCTTACGAACCCTGCGGCCCTCTTTGCCCTCCACCAGGCTGTGAGCGAGCCACCCCGGGATGTGGGTCTGCAGGGCCCGGGAGCCTGGGGGCTGAGCGGGGCCTTAGCTGGGCCTTGGGAGCAGAGGGCTGGGCTCCCCAGGGAACCAGAGCCGGCCCGGGAGGTGGTGTGTGAGCTGTGCAGGAGGGCGGAGGCTCCCAGCTGACCCAGGGCTGCCGCATGGTAATGGGGCTAGGCTGTCAGGTGCTCACTCAGGATTTCCTAGAACAGCCTGTGCTGGATGGAAATAGCCCAGCGCTGACTGCCCACCTGCACATCTCCAGGCCCTCCTGGAGCGTCCAGATCCAGGTCTGTGGGAGCCAGGCAGGGGGAGGGGGCAGCCCAGCCTGGGCCCTTCAAGGAAGAACCCTCAGTGCTCCCAGAGGGTCCCAAGGGTGCATTCCCACACCCCACGCCCCTGTTTGTCTGACAAACATGCCAGCAATGGCCTCATGTGAGCAGCTGCTGTCTGGTCAGGACAAGGTCTGTATACGCCCCATCAGAGCAGCCACGCTTCTCCACACAGGCATCTCTACATCCCCATCCACACAGCCCGTCCGGAGAAACGCCAGCTCCCCTGGGCGGGCCCTCCTCTGGCCACCCGCGGGTCTCAGGGACCACAGGGCGGGGCAGAAGGGTGTCTGGATGGAGTGCATGGCTCTGATGAGAACAGCCAGCCCTCAGGGGCCACACATGCGGGACGTGTCACACTCGGTGGGGGGGGGGCTGTCCTGGCACTGGGGGCTGAGCGCCTCCCTGGCCCCACCCAGTTGATGCCCGGAGCTTCCCCAGTGTGACGACCGCAGGTTCCCCATGTACCCCGTGTTCCCTGTGGCAGAACTGCCCTGGCTAAGACCCTCTGTGAGGACTTGGGCAGGGCACGTCTGTGCCTGCTTCCAGGTCATCCCCACAGATAGGGGGCTCACAGAAGTCCCCACATCTCACCGATGTGGAGACAGGCCTGATGGGGGAGGCCACTTGCCCAAGGCCACAGAGCCAAAAAGTGGGATTCAAGTCCATCTCTGCAACTCCACGGGCCGTGCCGCCCCCTCCTGCCCCCAAGTTCATGAAAAGATGGGGAGACAGAGAGGTGGGAGGCACCTGCCTCACCTTGCATAGTAACTGCTGTGGGGGGGGGGGGCTACATCCCAAGGGAAGATCACAGCAGAAGCAAGAGAAAGCACCCTGGGGACAGAGCACAGCTTGCCCTCTTTCTGCTCTGCTGGGGCAGGTAATCAGGGAAGGCTCCTGGAGGACGTGGCCAGGAGGGCAAAGGGCACTCTCGGCGGTGGCACAGAGGCCACAGAGGCCTGGCGGAAGCCATGTGGGACCTGAGAGATGGAGCTGCAGGGACCCTGCCTGGCTGGGGCGACATGCTCTCTGCAGCCCTCGGCCCCTCCCAGGCAGGGAGTGTGGGGGCATGGCTTAGCTGAGCCACAGAGGCAGAGTGCTCTAATCAGCTTAAACTCCTTAATGAGCAGCTAATTGGGGGCTGTCTAGACAGGAAGCTGGAGAAAGCCGGGAGGAGGTGGGAGGAGGAAAGGAGGGAGGGGAGGGGGTGGGGGGGATCAGAATCCCTCTCTCCCCCTGGCTGTGCACACCTAGGGGGCAGGGACAGGCCTACAGCAGCGTGGGCTTCTCCTGAGGCTCCCAGGGGAGGGAGGGAGGCTGCCACCACCTGGAACCACCAATGGAAGCAGAGGGGACAGGCCCCCGGCAGCACTGCCCTCCAGCTGGGATGGCTCTGGGTTCCTCCCCATCCACCCCCTGGCCGCTGCTTCCATCTCGGGCAGGATGGTCAGACCAAGCAGCAGTGTCTCTCTCTGCCTTTTCCTTCAAGATTTTTTGCTTTTCGAGCATCCTGAATTAAATGCTAGGTTCTCTACTTCCAACCTTTTTCTTCTCCGTGTACGTATGACTATGATTTTCCCCTTCACGGCTGCTGTGGCCCCATCAGAGGCTGTCTTTCAGCTCTGAACAGTGTGCACTTTACATGCAGGCAGCCTCTCCGATCCCAGAGTGAATGAGGCGCTTCTGCGTTCCCCATCAGTAAATGACAGGGCAGATGTTAACCGTCTCCCTGTATCTGCTCTACTCTTCTCCTTAGTAACAAACCTTGAATTCGAGATGGGCATATAATTGCCCAAAATATGACTACATTTCTCAGTGTTCCTTGCAGCAGAGCAAGGCCACATGACTAACTCAGGGATATCGACAAAAGCACAAGAAGGGCATCTTAAAGGGAGAGGACATGCCCAGACTAGATCCTTCTTTCTTTCTAGCTGGAATACAGATGTGATAGCTGGAGCTGCAACAGTTACACCAGACCGTGATGTGGGAATGAAAACCACCTCATGGAGGTAGAGTATAAGACAGGAGACTCATTCCCTCACATACCTGCCTGGGGCTGTGGATGGCTGGACATTTACTTGTAAGACAACTGTGCTGTCTTTTTGGGTTTTCTGTTTCTCACAATCAAACTTAAAACTTACTGAATACAGGGGTCTTTCTAGACACAAACCCGACAGACACAGGGAACCCACAGGGACAGAACCATACAGACACTTTGACATAAATTATTGGAGTCTAAGAAACAGAAAGATGGGTCCTCCAGGGATTAGGTATGTGCTCTGGGAGCCAACACCATCAAACAGGGGTGACCCTTGGGGCTTCGAATGCCACAGCCAAATGTGTTTAGAGATGATTCAAAGAGACAGGAATTTTATAAAGACATGAGTGACAGTAACTCCTGCTTTCTGGACACTTACATGCCACACAGTGGCTTTAGGCATATCCTACCACCTCCTTCCCTCCTGCTCTCCAGACGGAGAGGTCTCCTCACTCCGAGTGTGGAGATGAGGAAACTGAGGACCAGAGAGGTTAAGTCACCTGCCCGTGGACACACAGCCCACGTAGCAAGTCAATGGCACAGCTGGATTTCAAACCCAGGTCCCTCCCGTGACTGAACCTGGCCTCTTAAATGTAACGTTATACTGCTCTTCAAGAATCCTGTAGGCTAAAACCACAATGAGATATCACCTCACACCAGTTAGGATGGCCACCATTCAAAACACAAACAACAACAAATGGTGAGGATGTGGAGAAGGGGGAACCCTCCTACACTGCTGGTGGGAATGCAAATTAGTTCAACCACTGTGGAAAGCAGTATGGAGGTTCCTCAAAAAACTCAAAATAGAAATACCATTTGACCCAGGAATTCCACTCCTAGGAATTTACCCTCAGAATGCAGCAGCCCAGTTTGAAAAAGACAGATGCACCCCTATGTTTATCGCAGCACTATTTACAATAGCCAAGAAATGGAAGCAACCTAAGTGTCCATCAGTAGATGAATGGATAAAGAAGATGTGGTACATATACACAATGAAATATTCAGCCATAAGAAGAAAACAAACCCTACCATTTGCAACACCATGGATGGAGCTAGAGGGTATTATGCTCAGTGAAATAATCCAGGCGGAGAAAGACAAGTATCAAATGATTTCACTCATCTCTGGAGTATAAGAACAAAGCAAAAACTGAAGGAACAAAACAGCAGCAGACTCACAGAACCCAAGAACGGACTAACAGTTACCAAAGGGAAAGGGACTGGGGAGGATGGGCGGGAAGGGAGGGACAAGGGGGAAAAGGGACATGATTAGCACACGTAATGTGGGGGGGCACGGGGAGGGTTGTACAACTCAGAGAAGACAAGTAGTGATTCTATAGCATCTCACTACGCTGATGGACAGTGACTGTAATGGGGCATGTGGGGGACTTGATTATGTGGGGAGCCTAGTAAATACAATGCTGCACATGTAATTACAGATTAATACCAAAAAAAAAAATCCTGTAGGCACGGCACCTTGTAGAGACAGTCTTTGTAAGAAAGCAGATCCTACAGTGATGGGGGGTTGGGGGGTGGGAGGCTTAAGAGGAGGAGGGAAGAAGTCCTAAGGTTTACTGGGTGCTTATTACGCGCCAAGCCTGTTTTAGGGACGTCAGATGTACTCACTCAGTCCCCACGACAAGCCTATGAGATGGGAACTGCAGGATTAACATCCCCTTTCTACAGAGCAGGAAACTGCAGCTCAGAGAGGCGGGGTCACCATAAACTGTGAGGGCTGGTGGGCTTGAGCCCACATTCATCCTCACTACGCTGTTCCACAGGGTGAACTACTGATAAGGGATAAGGGTCTTGATGGAGTGCTGCTGGGAGCACAGACCCCGCTGGGAACCTGAGGGGCGCCAGGGCGCCCTCGCCAGGGTAAGGCAAGCGGGCAGGCCCCATTGCACGCCATTGCCTCCATATCACCGATGCTGGCCGCAGGAGGGCAGCACCTTAAGGCCAAAGCGATTCCTCAGATAAGACCGGGGTGGGGAGAGGAACCCCAAGGAAGGGAAATCTTTGCGGAAAGCCCTTGGGGAGATGGGAAGTAAACAGTATCCCCAGCGGCTGGCGGTCACTAGCAACGAGAGCCTACCTGCGGGACTGCGGACCCTGTGTGCTAGGAACGCCATGCGGACCCCACTCGGGCCTCTAGGAAGAGAGAAGTGAAAGAGAACAAAATCTATCCGAAAAGGACGCTGTAGGAAAAGACACGGGGGTCCTACGGAAATGGAACGCCACGGAGAAAGACCCCAGGGAGAGGGGATCTCGTCAAAAGAGGGACTCCAGGGAAGACCCCCGAGAAACGGGACCCGACATCTCAGGACCCACCAGCGGGGACCCTCAGGGCGTATGGCAGGCCCCAGGAAGAAACTCCTCGTTTATGAGAATCCTTACTGAGTCAATTCTGTGGATCAAACACCAGAGGGGGCGGGCAGAAGGCAGAACATCTCCTCCGCCCTCCCTACTCTAAGCGGAACCAAAAAAGCTCCAGGAACGTGAACCCAGACGTCCCAAAAGGGCGCAGCTCACGCGACCTCAATTCCCAGGAGGCCCCGCGGCTCCAGGACAGCTTCCCTCTCTCCGGTGCCCGCGCAGTGCCTGCCGGAACACGGAGTCCCCGCCGCGGGAACCTCAACCGGAAGGCCGGCTCCGCCTCCACCGCCAGCCCCACCTCCTTCCATGTCCTCCGTCCAGTTGCGGCTGCTACTCGTGGGCGAGCTGGGCGAGGTGTAGTAGTCGCCGCCGGGGCTTGTGTCCACGTCTTCCTCCATTGAGCCCGATTTGTGCCGCTTGCTCCTAAAGGGAGGGAAGGCGAGCGCGGGCGGGTTACCACAAAGACGCGGCGCTGCCGGGAGGCGTGGCTAAGTTCCGGGCTCTTGTGGGTGGGGCGAGAAGCGTGCTATCGCGAGACAGCACGGGAGCCCCGGGCTTCCCGCAGGCTCTCGGTAGCACCTGTTTGAACCTGTCCGCTGCTGGGGTGGGACACCTGGGCTCGGAGCAAGGGTGGGGCTCAACCGAGGTCACACAGCGAGCCAGCAGGGTGCAGACGAAAGGTGCAGGAGGCTTAGCTAATCACTTTGCCTAATGTAATCGTCAGAACAACCCGCTGGGATTATGGCGCCACTTTACAGATGCGGAAACTGAGGCAAACACGATGTGCAGCTTCCATCACACACCGCATCTCAGCAGGAACCGGTATCTGCATCCCCATGCATCTCGGGGGCTGGGCCCGTATTACCCGAGGCTGTGGGAGCCCTGAGTGGAGTGTCAGGACTAGGGAGAGAGAGACGTGGGGCTGGGTTTTGAAGGATGAGTAGTTTACCAAGGGAACCATGGAAACAGTCATTCCCAGAAGAGGAATGAACCAGCTGGGGCCCGATGGAGGTGGGTGAGGGCCGTGAAATGCCCGGAGGTGGGGCCCCGGACACATACCCGCTGGAGGAAGTGCTGGGTAGTGTTCTTCGCATGCCGGTGCTGGCTGGATTCAGATCATATGCCAGGTGCCCCTGCAGCTCCCCCAGGGAGAAGTTGGGTCCTGTTCCAGTCACCACAGGTGCTGTAGGGCGACAGAGCAGAGTGAGGGAGGGACCAAGATCCGGGGCTGCAGTTAGAAGGGTGGGAAGCCATCCGGGAGCCAGCAGTGGAAAGGGAGCCCCTTCCCAAACTGGCCTGGTTCCCAATTTGGCTGAAACTGGTCTTATTCTATGGATCAGACTGAGGCCATCAAGAGAGGCAAAGGCACAGCCGAGCTGGAGGCCGGGGCCTGTTGATCTGGACAGGGAGAGCGATGGTGTGGTTAAGGCGGGCAGCGCCCAGAACTCCCTGGGAGGGATTCCGACAGGGGTGTCTGGGGGAGTGGGGTGGGTCTCCAGCAGGTAGGTCCACAGGGACGGCAAGGGGACAGAAGGAGTGGGGCCCTCTGGGTCTCCTTCCGGGTGTGGGATGCCCCAGTAAGGCTCTCGGCACCCTCCCCCAGCATGTGGAGTCAGTTTCCTGGGGAGGAAACTGTTGCTCTGCCCTCGGGCTCTGGGAAGGACCTGGATACTGCTCTTCTGAGGAGCCTCGGCTGGGTGGCAGCATGGTGCGGAGGGTGAGGCGGGGGGGAGTGGGGCCGAGCAGTGGGTTCCTTCTTCGTTCAAGACGCTTTCCCTCTCCAACTCTCGTCCCCGTGTGAGCCCTCCCCTCTCTGGGTCCCAGCGCAGGGTGGGCCGGGGACACTCACTCCGGGACACTTGGATGAGCTCAGTGACGCTGAACACACCGGAGGTGACAAAGCTCTCCTGGAAGTCGGTCGTGTCTGGAACAGGGAGAGAACGGGGGTCAGCGGGTCTGTCTGCTTCCTGGACTCCCAGGGCTGCCCACACTCTGGGGCTGGACCCAGCCTGGGTGGTCACCCTGTCCACCCCCTGCAGCCCCTCCACCCTTCCGTGGCGGGAGCAGATGCTCTTTTCCGAGTCCCTCCTCAACCCTTTCTTCTCCTGCCTCAGCCAGTCGCCCCCTTTGCAGGGGGAGGGTCCCATGGTTGGCCCCCTTACCCAGCCTTGCCTTCTTCCCGGGCCTCCACGCCTTAGCAGGATACAAGCGGAGGCCTGACCTGGGTTCAGATTTCAGATGGGCCCCCCACTCGGCATATGAGGCAAGTCTCTTCCCCTCTCTAACAGCAAGCCCCCATGCTCCCTAATCTCCAAAAAATGGGGCCATATACTCTGTCATCTGGGTGAAGTTGAGGTTTGAATCAAACACCTAGTAGGGGCTGGCTTGCCTTCTTTGTATCAGTTATCCCCGTGCCGTGCTGTGGCTTCTTATCCCTCTCCCTTCAGACTGGGAACTCCTTGAAGGCAGGGGTGTCTGTCTGCCCAAACCCTGTGGTGACCAC
>JAVSCE010008632.1:0-29077 GCA_032199065.1 Smutsia gigantea
AGTGTGGTGGTGGAGATGGTGGTGATGGTGGTGGTGGAGGTGGTGAGGGTGGTGGTGGAGGTGGTGAGGCTGGTGAGGATGGTGGTGAGGGTGGTGGTGGTGATGGTGAGGGTGATGAGGGTGGTGGTAGTGGTGGTGAGGGTGGTGGTGGAGGTGGTGAGGGTGCTGAGGGTGCTGGTGATGGTGGTGAGGGCAGTGGTGGTGGAGGTGTTGAGGGTGGTGATTACAAGACAAATCCCCCCAAAATGAATTAAACACTTCAATTTATATGTTAGAGATTTGAGAAATTTTACTCTATGTTCTTAAAGTCTTAAATTCCTTGTCCATCAAATGTTGATTAATCTCATCACAAAGATGTTGTCCTTTGATTAAGGCTTGAAAGGCTTGATTAAGACTTTTTTAGAAGAAACTGGAAAAAAAGTAGAAGTAAAGCAACTGCTTAAGAGATATGTTTCTCTCTGTGGGTGGGTTTTATTCTTCTGTATTATTCCATCATAACCATTGTGACTGGAAGCATTTCAAAGCATCAGTAGTCCTTGAAGCTGCTGTATCATAAGATTCCAAGGATGCAGAGCATTCAGTTCACGGGGACTATCATGGAGATATATGACAACACTTTTTACCAATGCTCAAAAATCTCTGTGGCAGAGAAATTCACACTGGCAGGGCTAATTATCATAATCATAGAGAAATTCCTTCCCTGTGTGGTTATGCTTAGTGGATGATGAAGAGTAATAAGCAGTTTATTAATTTTTCTATTCTCTGCTCACTATGCTCAGAGTAGAGTTGAATGTCCCCAACTACACTGAAGTTAGGCATGGTCACGTGACATTTTTGACCAATGAAATTTGAGAAGTGACAGGCGTCAAATCTGGCCAGAAGCTTTAAGAGTCAGGGCAAGTGTCCCATGTTCCCTTCTCCCTCTTACGGTGCATATGGAAGTAGGTGTAATGAGGTGCCTTCATCATCCTGAGTCCACATGTCTACACTGGAAGACACCCCTTCGGGCCCACAATGGACATGCAGTGGGATCAAGAAATAAACTCATTATTTTAAGCCACTGAGATTTTCATGTTATTTTCTACCACAGGATAACCTTCTCTATCCTAACAGATACAGATGGCAAATAGCCAAAACAGGAAGTTTAAAGTGACTGGTAGTCACATCAGAGAGGAGAAATCTGTATCTTTCTGAAAATAAACCAAACTTTCAAGGTTTTTTGTTATTAAATCACTAGCCCTAGACATTCATTCATTCCCTCGTTAGAGTCTATTCTAGGCGAAAAGTACCTGGGAAAAACATATGACATGACCCGTAAGCAACTGAGTCATTCTAGTCCAAACAAAATGCGAGACAGCGCAGAGCTCCCTACCTGCTGAGTTCTATTATCAAATAACAAACCACTTTCTCACCGCCATCCAGGCAGACAGGCACAAATTCCTTAGCATTTTCAGAACTGTTCATTTAAAGACTGCATTGCTCAAGATATAAGCCTCCTTAATGAAGTCTACTTTTAAGAAAACCAAATATAAAACTAGTACATTTCCACATTCAAACCACGGTGGCAAATGTGAAAAGCCCGTCTGTGCCCATCCTCCCCTCCACCCCACAGATTCTACCACCACCCAGCACTGTAGCTATGCATGAAAAATCTAACACATGCAAAGTACAGAGGCTCTTTGAAAATTTGGCCCAGGACATCTTATATGTGAGTTTCAGTCTTACAAAGTCCTGCCAACAGCAACAAGGAGGAAAGAAAAGGAAAAATTTTCTTTTCTCTGAACTTGGGAATGAAACATAAAACTCCTCTTCCCCATGAGGCTGAATGGATCCAATTTTCCACCCTCAGGATGATGTCTTACTAGCCTTTACCTCCAGAACATCCATGTGGCTTTTTAGTGGGCATTTCTTTCCTCCCAAATAAATCACATGGCAGGAGTGTCCCAAAGAGATGTCCCAATTCTCCTCTGAGGGGTCTGGGATTCTCACCAGATCTCAAGGTCATTGTAAAGATAAAATAAAATGGGCAATATGAATGAGCTTTGAAACACTGAGAGTGTTCGATTAATAGCATTGTTTTTATCATGCCTAGCTTCTACCACGTCTACCATGTTTATTGTGTCTCATTTGTATTGCTTTTTCTGGGGTCTCTATATAGGTAAGTACAGAAAAATTAGCACTTATAATAAGGGCTCCAAGTACAAAACTCACACAAAAAAAGAGTGATGAGGAGGGTGTTATTATCTCCAAGAGTGCGTAGAGTGGCAGAGAATTCAGTAGTTTACCCAGGGTGAAATAAGCAGTGGTAAGTGCCCAGTCTCTATTAGAACCCCATCCGACTGTCTATTTACTAAACATACACACAAATGCCACCTCCATCTAAGGGGTCTTCCTACTACAAGTCAAGTCCGCTTAAAAAAGAAAAATGGGTTGTAGTTGCTATCTAGTAAGCTGATGAGAAGAATGTACTTAACTGCCCATGTTAAGCTGGCTAGGCAGAAATCTCAACCTAGAGTTTCTTAGACATAACCAAAGCCTACCAGACAGAAGGACCGAGACAGGTAAATAAAGAAGAAGACAGACCCTATGTCCATTAGGAAGACTAAGCAATGTGCAAAAGAAATTAGGGAGCAAAGCCAATTAGAAATTCAATGAAAACTGTAAATGTGTTGTCCATCAACATACATTGGATTGAAATTTCCAATACCTTGGGAAATCTCCATAGGAAGATGACAATGTACTACATCCATAAAACCAAAGAGAATGAAGAGAGATAAGGAAGCTATTCATCAAGATAGTCAATAGGTGCACAAGGACTATTGAGAAGGAAACTCAATGGCAGGGCAGAGAAATTCCCACAAAATCAATGGGAAAATATGGAAACCAGAGCAAAGTAAAAATAAATATGGAAATGAGAAATTAAACACCAAAAGGAAAAAAATGTAACAGAAGAAAATCCAAAGAGCAAAATGAAAAAATAAAACCTAAAACTGAGCAGTTTGAAATGAAAAATTATTTCTACAAAAAGTAAATACACACTGTCTCCTTAGCAAAAAAATTAAAATAGGTATCAGAGGCACTAGAAACATCACCAAGGGCGAAATCACCTCATTCAGGTTATCAATGCTGATAAACATATTAGCCACTCAAAAAGGCATAACCAAAATTAAAGAAAGGAAAGCCTTTGAAATGTGAACATATGCAGGTTCCTAAAAAATATTTTATTGTAAAATTCAGATTTTTATTTGTTTTTGCCCACTTACTCTCCTACTTTACGTTCCCATAAAGTTATACATTCACCTAAAATAACTATTAAAAAAAAGTTTCTGATCTCTTTCTTCACTTCTTTGCAAATGCAATAAGAAATGCCTCCTTTGGGGTCAATCCAATAAGAGGATATAACCATTATAAATATATATGAACCCCACACATGAGCGCCGGCATATGTGAAACAAATACTAACAGAATTAAAGGAGGAAATAGACAGCAATGCATTCATCTTAGGTGACTTCAACACACCACTCACTCCAAAGGACAGATCAACCAGACACATAATAAGTAAAGACACAGAGGCACTGAACAACACACTAGAACAAATGGACCTAACAGACATCTACAGAACTCTGCACCCAAAAGCAACAGGATACACATTCTTCTCAAGTGCACATGGAACATTTTTCAGAGTAGAACACATACTAGGCCACAAAAAGAACCTCAGGAAATTCAAAAAGATTGAAATTCTACCAACCAACTTCTCAGATCACAAAGGTATAAAACTAGAAATAAATTTTAGAAAGAAATCAAAAAGGCTCACAAATACATGGAGACTTAACAACATTCTCCTAATTAATCAATGGGTTAATGACAAAATCAAAACAGAAATCAAAGAATATATGGAAACTAATGACAACAAAAACACAAAGCCACAACTTCTGTGGGACGCAGCAAAGGCAGTCCAAAGAGGGGAGTATATTGCAATCCAGGCCTATTTAAAGAACGAACAACATTCCCAAATGAATAGTCTAAAGACACAATTACTGAAATTGGAAAAAGAAAAACAAATGAGACCCAAAGTGACCAGAAGGAGGGACATAATAAAGATCAGAGAAGAAATAAATAAAATTGAGAAGAATAAAACAATAGAAAAAATCAATGAAACCAAGAGCTGGTTCTTTGAAAAAATAAACAAAATAGATAAATCCCTAGCCAGACTCATTAAGAGAAAAAGAGAATGTACACACATAAACAGAATCAGAAATGAGAAAGGAAAAATAACAACAGACCCCAGAGAAATGCAAAGAATTATAAGAGAATATTATGAGAATCTACATGCTAACAAGCTGGAAAACCTAGAAGGAATAGACAACTTCTCAGAAAAATACAACCTTCCAAAACTGACCAAACAAGAAACAGAAAAACTAAACAGACCAATAACCAGTAACGAAATTGAAGCACTAATCAAAAAACTACCCAAGAACAAACCCCCCGGACCAGATGGATTCACCTCTGAATTCTACCACACACAGAGACAAGAAATAACACCGATTCTCCTTAAAGTTTTCCAAAAAGTAGAAGAGGAGAGAATACTTCCAAACTCATTCTATGAAGCCAGCATCACTCTAATACCAAAACCTGGCAAAGACCTCACCAAGAAAGAAAATTACAGACCAATATCCCTAATGAATGTAGATGCAAAAATACTCAACAAAATATTAGCAAACCAAATTCAAAAATACATCAAGAGGATCATACACCATGATCAAGTGGGATTCATCCCAGGGATGCAAGGATAGTACAACATTCGAAAATCCATCAACATCATTCACCACATCAACAAAAAGAAGAACAAAAACCACATGATCATCTCCATAGATGCTGAAAAAGCATTTGACAAAATTCAGCATCCATTCATGATTAAAACTCTCAACAAAATGGGTATAGAGGGTAAGTACCTCAACATCATAAAGGCCATATATGACAAACCCACAGCTAACATCATACTTAATGGCGAGAAGCTGAAAGCTTTTCATCTAAGATCGGGAACAAGACAGGGATGCCCACTCTCTCCACTGTTATTCAACATAGTACTGGAGGTCCTAGCCATGGTAATCAGACAAAACAAAGAAATACAAGGCATCCAGATTGGTAAAGAAGAAGTCAAATTGTCACTGTTTTCAGATGACATGATATTGTACATTAAAAACTCTAAAGACTCCACTCCAAAACTACTAGAACTAATAATACCTGAATTCAGCAAAGTTGCAGGATACAAAATTAATACACAGAAATCTGTTGCTTTCCTATACACTAACAATGAACTAACAGAAAGAGAAATCAGAAAAACAATTCCATTCACAATTGCATCAAAAAGAATAAAATACCTAGGAATAAACCTAATGAAGGAATTGAAAGACCTATACTCTGAAAACTACAAGACACTCCTAAGAGAAATTAAAGAGGACACTAACAAATGGAAATCCATCCCATGCTCTTGGCTAGGTAGAATAAATATTGTCAAAACGGCTATACTACCTAAAGAAATCTACAGATTCAGTGCAATCCCTATCAAAATACCAACAGCTTTCTTCAATGAACTGGAACAAATAATTCTGAAATTCATATGGAACCACAAAAGACCCCGAATAGCCCAAGCAATCCTGAGAAGGAGGAATCAAACAGGGGGAATTACACTCCCTGACTTCAAGCTCTACTACAAAGCCACAGTAATCAAGACAATTTGGTATTGGCACAAAAACAGACCCACAGACCAGTGGAACAGAATAGAAAATACAAACATCAACCCAAACATATACAGTCAATTAATATTTGATAAAGGAGCCTTGGATATACAATGGGGAGATGACAGCCTCTTCCGCAGCTGGTGTTGGAAAAACTGGACAGCTACATGTAAGAGAATGAAACGGGACTACTGTCTAACCCCATACACAAAGGTAAACTCAAGGTGGATTAAACACCTGAATGTAAGTCATGAAACCATAAAACTCTTAGAAAAAAACATAGGCAAAAATTTCTTGGACATAAACATGAGCGACTTCTTTATGAACATATCTCCCCGAGCAAGGGAAACAAAAGCAAAAATGAACAAGTGGGACTATATCAAGCTGAAAAGCTTCTGTACAGCAAAGGACACCATCAATAGAACAAAAAGACATCCTACAGTATGGGAGAATATATTCATAAATGACGTATCTGATAAGGGGTTGACGTCCAAAATATATAAAGAACTCATGCACCTTAACAAACAAAAAGCAAATAATCCAATTAAGAAATGGGCAGAGGACATGAATAGACACATCTCTAAAGAAGAAACTCAGATGGTCAACAGGCACATGAAAAGATGCTGCACATCGCTAATCATCAGAAAAATGCAGATTAAAACCACAATGAGATATCACCTCACACCAGTGAGGATGGCCAACATCCAAAACACAAACAACAAGAAATGTTGGCGAGGATGTGGAAAAAAGGGAACCCTCCTACACTGCTGGTGGGAATGCAAATTAGTTCAACCACTGTGGAAAGCAGAACGGAGGTTCCTCAAAAAACTCAAAATAGAAATACCATTTGACCCAGGAATCCCACTCCTAGGAATTTACCCTAAGGATGCAGCAGCGCAGTTTGAAAAAGACATATGCACCGCTATGTTTATCTCAGCACTATTTACAATAGCCAAGAAATGGAAGCAACCTAAGTGTCCATCAGTAGATGAATAGATTAAGAAGATGTGATACATATACACAATGGAATATTATACAGCCATAAGAAGAAAACAAATCCTACCATTTGCAACAACATGGATGGAGCTAGAGAGTATTATGTTCAGTGAAATAAGCCAAGCTGAAAAAGACAAGTATCAAATGATTTCACTCACATGTGGAGTATAAGAACAAAGAAAAAAAAACTGAAGGAACAAAACAGCAGCAGACTCACAGAACCCAAGAACGGGCTAATAGTTACCAAAGAGAAAGGGACTGGGGAGGATGGGTGGGAAGGGAGGGACAAGGGGGAAAAAGGGGCATTACAATTAGCAGATGTAATGTTGGGGGGCACGGGGAGAGCTGTACAACTCAGAGAAGACAAGTAGTGACTCTATAGCATCTCACTACACTGATGGACAGTGACTGTAATGGGGTTGGTTGGGGGGGACCTGATGAAGGGGGTAGTTTAATCACCATAATATTGCACATGTAATTGTAGATTAATGATACTAAAATAAATTATAAAAAAAAGAAAAGAAAAAGAAATGCCTCCTTTGGAGGGGTGTGTCCCTTTTATAGCTTCTTTGATTTTGCTCTACCTACTTGAACCATGCAATTCATTTTGTTTTAACTTAGCCCTACTTAGTAAACTGATTCACCAACTTAACTCAAATTTATAGTGTAATTACAATCATTTCAGTTCAAAGAGCCCAGCCATTTAAGTATATAGACACATGATGTGCTTTTCTGAAAATTAACTTCCATGTTTTCTCAAAGATTAATGATTTTTTTTTATTCTGGATGTACAATATGAACATACAGTGTTGCATAGTGAATATTCACCCATAAATTCCCAAAATTGAAGGGATAATTTAATAGCACATTCCACTTTATTTGGATAACTTAGTAGCCTATCCCTTTTCTTATAGAGAATTATATCTTTAAAAAGCACATCTCCTAGTCTTTTGTAGTGAGATTTTCCATCAGAAAAAATATTCTTGGTTGATTATATGAAAAAAAAGAGGTAATTTAAGACATTGTATTCTTAGTACAGTTAGTATAAAAAATAAATGCTTCTATATTTAAAATGGTAATGCTTTACAACCCATAACATAAAAAAATATCGTTTACAGAACCAACCCTATAATGTCATGATCATATTTTCTAAATAACACCCATAGAAGAATCGTTTAGATTTCTGATCTCAGCACCTTCGCTGAAGAGGGACAAAGTGGCAGAACCTTTCTTTTATTTTTTTTCATCTATATGTTTGTTTCATATTTACTTAGCAAAACTGCCCTCACAGAGCTGGTGGCTTGCAGAGCAAAGCCAGCCGCCCTGTTAAGTCAGAAAACTTGGGGTATGGGTCAGCTTGAGTTAAGACAACAAACAAAGAGCATTACCCACCAGACAGCTGCTTCTCCTATGCCTAGGCAGGAAGCTGCATAGCCCATTCAATAGCCCTGTACCAGGGCACTTGAGCAGAGAACACAGCCCATAACATCCCCCATCTGCAGAGAAAACCAGTGGCCTGACCTGACCAGGGAACTCAGTGCACACTCAAGCTTGATTTGTGTCCTTGAACAATGAACTGTACAGGCCCAGGGGGCTGGCCTGCTGCCCTGCCAGGGCAGGGAAGCAGACTCAGAGCCCCATCTATCTCTGAATATAGTACCCAGTCCCAACCATCTAGTAAGCCTGACCAGAGACTCCAAGTAATGGTGGAACCCATCCTACAGCCTCATTTGGGTAGGCAACCAAGCCAGCAGTCCTAGTCACCTGTTTTTTCAGCCAGTGACACACACACCCATCCCTGTCCTCACAGCTCAAACAGCTGCCTTGAAGAAAAATAGACCATAAGAGAAGGCCCAGGGACATTATGAGCAGACACACCCGGAAACACAGACTGAGCTGTTTGGTGAAGAACTGTCTCTGACAAAGCAGACCTACAAAGTCTGGAAAAGGAGCCCAGTTACTCAAAGTACAGATACCAATGTAAGGAAGCCATGATCACAAAAAATCAGGTGAATATGACACCACCAAAGGAAACTCATAAAGCTCCAATAACTGATCCTAAAGAAATGGAGATGCACGAACTATCAGACAAATTCAGGATAATCCTTGTAAGGAAGTTTAATGAACTACAAGGAAACACAAACAGACAACTAAACAGAACTAGGAAAACAATGCATGAACAAAACAAGAAGTCTGACAAGGAATTAGCAACCATGCAAAAAGCTAAACAAAAATCCTAGAGTTCAAAAATACAATAATGGAACTGAAGAATTCAATAGAGTTTCAAAAGTAGACATACAGGGGAAAGAATCAGTGACATGGAGGATAGGAGTATGGAAATTATCCAGTCAGAGGATCAAAAAGGGAAAAGGGTAAAAAAGCATGAAGAAAGCCTTTGGGAAGTTTGGGACACAATGAAAAGAAACTATTCATATTATGGGGATGTCAGAAGAACAGAAAAAAAAATAGAGGACAGAAAGTATATTTAAAGCTTTCTGAACCTGGTGAGAAAAGTAGGCATCCAAATCCATGAAACCCAAAGGATCCCAAATAGGGTTACACTGAAATTCATTGTAATTAAATTTTCAAAATAAAAGACAAGTAATTTTAAGAACAGCAAGAGAAAAGAGAAAAGTTACATGCAAGGGAACCCCCATAAGACTATGAGTAGATTTCTCACAAAAACTTACAGGCCAGAAGGCAGTGGTATAACATATTGAAAACACTGAAATAAAATAACTGTCAACCAACAATTCTATACCTGGTGAAGCTGTCCTTCAGAAACAAAGGAGGGTAAAGAATTTTCTAAACAAACAAAAGATGAGGGAATTTATTACCATCAGTTCTGCCTTACAAGAAATGCAAAAGGGAGTTCTTTAAGTGGAAGTAAAAGAACACAAATTAGCAAAATAAAAATATAAAAAGGTGTAAATCTCACTTGTTATAGCAAATATTCAGTCATAGTTAGATTCTACAATATAGTAATAGTAGTGCATAATCTACTTATAGCTCTTGTCTAAAAGTTTTTTTAATACTGTAGTAATAAGAGCAATAACTAATGTTATTAGCCACACAATATTTTTTAAAGTGTGTAAATTGTAACCACAATAACCTAAAATGTAAGGGAAAGAAGAAATAAAAGTGTAAAGTTTAAAAATTCTATTGAATTTAAGTTATTTTAAAGTAGGGTGTTATTAAGTCTAAAACATTTTACATAAGTCTTATAGTAACCATAAGGGAAAATCCTATAGTAATCACACAAAAGATGATAAAGAAGTTGAAGTATACTGATAACAAAAGACATTAAAACACACAAAAAGACATCAGGAAAAGGAAGTACAAACAATGGATCTACAAAATATCCAGAAAATAATTAAAATGGCAATAGTAATGCCTTACCTATCAATAATTAATTTAAACATAAGTGGATTAAACTCTCCACTTAAAAGACATAGAATGGCTGAATGGATTTTTTTTTAAAGCCACTCCAGGAGACTCACTTTAGCCTTAAAGACACTCTCAGACATTGAGTGAAGGGATGGGAAAAGACATTTCGAGCAAATAGTAACCAAAAAAAGCAGGTATAGCTATATTTACAGCAGACTTTAAGCTAAAAATAATAAAAGGACAAAGAAGGTCATTACATAGTGATAAAAGGGTCAATACATCTAGGAGATATAACAGTTGTAAATATTTATGTACCCAACATTGGAGCACCTAAATATATACAACAAAAACTAACAGACCTAAAAGGAGAAATAAACAGGAATACAATAATAGTTGGGTACTTCAATGCTCCATTCTTAACAATGGATAGATCACCCAGAGAATCAGTAAGGCAACAGTGAACTTGAACAACACTATAGACCAAATGGACCTAATAGACATATACAGACATTTCATACAACGTAGTGGGGCACACATGGAACATTTTCTAGGATGGACCATATGTTAGGCCACAAAGCAAGTCTTAGCAAATTCAGTGAGATTGAAATCATATCAAGTATCTTCTCTGGCACAAAGGCATGAAACTAGAAATCAATAACAAGAGGAAAACTTGAAATTAAACAACACTTTCCTGAGAAAAGCCCGTGACTCAAAGAAATTAATGGGAAATTAAAAACTTTCTTGAAACAAACCAAAATGGAAACACAACATACCATAACTTGTGGGATACAGCAAAATCAGTTCTAAGAGGGGATTTCATAGCAATAAATGCCAACAGAAAAGATCTCAAATAAACAATTTAATTCTATAACTTAAGAAACTAGAAAAGAAAGTACAAACTGTGCCCACAGCAGAAAAAGGGAAACAAATGAAATAGAGAACAGAAAAACAACAGAATAGATAATCAAATTAAGAGCTAGTTCTTTGAAAAGATAAACAAAATTGACACACCCTTTGTTAGACTTAACCAAACTAAAAATAGAAAGTAACATAGGAGGCTACTATGAACGACTGTACACCAAAAACCCATACAACCTAGAAGAAATGGAAAAATTATTTGAAACATACACCTTAACCAACATTGAATCAGGAAGAAATAGAAAATATGAATAGATCAACTGAATAGATCAATAGAAACAGTAATCAAAAAAACCCCAACAAAGAAAGGCCCAGGACCAGATGACCAGTGGGTAAATATTACCAAACACTTACAGAAGACTCTGAACTCCTATTCAAACTCTTCTAAAAAATCAATGAATAAGGGACTCCCCCAAAGTCATTTCACAAGGCCAGCATTATCCTGATACCAAAATCAGAAAAGGACACTGTTAGAAAAGCTACAGGCTAATATCACTAAAAAATACAGATGCAAAAATTCTCAATAAAGTATCAGCAGACCAAATTCAGCAGCACATTAAAAGGATCATCACCATAATCAAATGAGATTTATCTCTGGATGTGAGGTTGGTTCAATATACACAAATCAATCACTGTAATATATCACATTAATAAAATGAAAGAAAACCATCATATAATCTTCTCAATAGAGGCAAAAAAAAAAGCATTTGATAAAATTCAACATCTATTCATGATAAAAACTCTTAACAAATTGTCACAAAGGAACATACAGTAGTACCCCCTTACCACAGGGGATATGTTTCAAGACCCAGAGTGGATGCCTGAAACCATGGATAGCACTGAACCTCTATATAATATTTTTTCCTATACACACATACCTATAATAAAGTTTAATTTATAATATAGGCACAGTAAAAGATTAACAATAACTAATAATAACAGAACAATTATAATAATATATTATAATGAAAGTTATGTGAATATGATCTCTGTCTCTCAACTATTTTATTGTACTGTATTTATCCTTCTTCCTCTTGTGATGATATAAGATGATAAAATGCCTACATGATGAAATGAAGTGAGATGAATGATATGGGCATTGTGATGCAGCATTAGGCAATTATTGATCTTCTGACCTCACATCAGAAGGAGAATCATCTGCTTTTGGGCCACAGTTGATCACAGGTAACTGAAACTACAGAAACCAAAGCTGAAGATAAGCAGAAACTACTGTACCTCAACATAATAAAGGCCATATATGACAAGTCCACAGATAACATCATACACCATGGTAAAAGGTTGAAAGCTTTTCTTTTAAGATCCTTTAAGCGTGTCCTTTAAGAAACAAGACAAGCATGTACCTCTCACCACTCCTTTTTAACATAGCACTAGAACTCTTAGCTAAAGCAATCAAACAAGAAAAATAAAAAAAGGTATCAAAATTAGAAAGAAGTAAAATTGTCTCTATTTGCAGGTGACATGATTTTATTATAGAGGAAACCCTAAAGACTCAATTAAAAACCTCTTAGTAAAGTTGCAGTGTACAAAATTAACATGAAAAAATGAATGGTGTTTCTATTCACTAATAATGAATTCTCTGAAAAAAGAGATTTAAAAATTGATCCTATTTAAAATATCATCAAAAACAATAAAATATTTAGGATGTAATTTAACTAAGGAGGTGAAAGATCTCTGAAAACTGTAAGACACTGATGAAAGAGAGAAAGATGCAAATAAGTGAAGAGGTACCCATGTTCATGATTGGAAGAATCAATATTGTTAAAATATCAAGACCACCAAAAGTCATTTATAGATTCCATGCAATCCGTATCAAGATTCTGACGGCATTTTTTTTACAGGAGTAGAAACAACACTCTTAAAATGTGTATGGAACCACAAAATACACGAATAGCCAAAGAAATCCTGAGACAAAACAATAAATCAGAGACATTACATTTCCTGATTTCAAGCTATACTATAAAACTACAGTAATCAAAACAGTATGGTACTGGAATAAAAATAGACAAATAGACCAATGGAACAGAATCAAGAGAACAGAAATAAACCCAAGTATAGAGAGTCAACTAATATTTGACAAGGGAACCAAGAATACTCAATGAAGAATAGTTTTTCAAAAAATAATCCTGAGATATTTAGATATTCACATGTCAAAGAATGAAACTGGACCCATACCCTTACACACCAGAAAATATTAACTTAAAAAGGATTAAAGACTTATATATAAGACCTGAAACCATAAAACTGTTAGAAGAAAACACAGGAATAAATCTTGACATAGGTCTTGGTAATGATTTTTTGGATATATCTAGAACACAAGCAACAAAATAAAAAAAAAACAGTGGGACTACATCAAACAAAAAGCCTTCTGCACAGCTAAAGAAACCATTAACAAAGTGAAAAGACAAACTGCATAATCGGAAAATATATTTGCAAACCATATATCTAATAAGGAGTTAATATCCACATTATATAAAGAACTTACACAACTCAATAGCAAGAAAATGTGTTGGCCCAATTAACAAATGGGCAGAGGACCTAAATAGACATTTCGCCAAAGAAAATATATGAAAGCACAAGTACATGAAATGATGCTTAACATCACTAATCATCAGGGAAATACTAATTAAAACCATGATGAGATATCTCCTCATGCCTCTTATAAAGGCTATCATCAAAAAACAAAAACAAAAGATAACAAGTGCTCCATGGATGTGGAGAAAAAGGAAACATTGTGCACTGTTGGGGAATGTAAACTGGTATAGCCACTATGAAAAACAGTACGGAAGATACTCAAAAAATTAAAAATAGAACTACCCTGTGATCCAGCAATTCCATTTCAGAGAATATATCCAAATGTAACAAAAGCACTGACTTGAAACAAAATGTTCATCCTCAAGTTCATAGCAGCATTATTTACAACGGCCCAGACATGGAAACAACCTAAGTGTCCATGGCTGGGTGAATGGGTAAAGTAGTTGTGGCATATAAATACAATGGAATAGTATTCAGCCAGAAAAATGAGGAAATTCTACCATTTGTGACAACATGGATGGCTATTAACTACATTATGCTAAGTGAAATAAATTGACAGAGAAAGACAAAGCCCATATGATTTCACTTATACATGGAATCTTAAAAAAAATGAACCACCAAAAATCCATGAAACTCATAGAAAAAAAAGATGAGATTTGCCATTACTAGAGGGGGAGGTGTTAGGGGAGGGGGAATTAGATGAAGGCAGTAAAAAGGTACAAACTTGCAGTTACAAGATATGTAAGTACTAAGTGCTTATTTGGTACTAAGTACCAGGGATATAATGTAAAACATGATGGCTATAGCTTCCACTGCTGCATGATACAGGGAAATTGCTAAGAGAATAAATCCTAAAAGTTCTCATCATAAGGAAAAAATATTTTGTGTTTGTTTGTTTTTGTATCTGTATGAGATGATGAATATTAGTGAAATCTATTGTCATAATCATTTCACAATATATGTAAACCAAACCATCATACAATATACCTTAAATTTATACAGTGACATATTTCAATTGTTTCTCAGTAAAACTGAGAAAAAAGAAAAAACACTGCCCTGTAATTGACATAAATAAGTAATTAATGAAATAAATATAAAAGTTCAAGAGACAAAAGAAAATCTCTAGGCAGTCCCCAGGCTAGAAATGTAAGTTAAAGGATTTCAGTTCTCACCTGTGCATAACTTGTCCACGGTGGAATTCCATCCCCAAGTTCTGAATAATTCTACTCAAAGAAATTATCATGATAAACCAATGGTGTTTCCAAACCAAAATAATGTATGTTAAGTACAGCGGGAATACCAGGGCCTTAAGGAAGGGGCTTGAAAAATTCTGAATAAGATGCATCACAAAGTGTCAGAGATGTTTTTTTGTTTGTTTCTCTTCACCTTCCATTTCATGGGATGTCTTACCATCTCCTGCTGCATGGCAACACTGAGTCACTGTGAAGGTAACAATACTTTTAACCTACAAGGCAGTTTTTTTCTAAGGAGCTATTGACACATTTTATTTCCTTTCTTCTTCCAAAGTCTTGATACTGAAGTCAAATAGTATTTACCCTGAGTATACATATATGAATAAACAGATATCTTGTTGACCAAAGGGGTTATAGTTAAACCAGCTAATGTTATCCATGGCATACCATTTAACTGTACTGTGGTCGCTTTATCAATATGCTCAGAGCCCACAAGATTATTCCTAGGTAGAAAGCTCAAGTATCATTTGCCAAACCACGTGGCTGCTGCCCCTTTCTGTCTGGGTGGGGCTCGGGAGAAGCAGAAAGAACAGGACAGAGAGCTCTCACAGGACAGCTTCGGTCATTCAGATATGTTCCAGTGGGACAAAATGGCATCAAATGTTAGTCTCTTATTTCCCCTCCTTCCAAGATGAAAACACATCATCAACCAAATTTACTCTGACCTCCCACCTCCTGGGGGTGCCTGGTTCTTAGGGTGAGTTGATGTGTCTTTCCATCAAAGTACGTAATGGTAAGAGGCAGATCAATAACTTAATTGCTTAAGGAAACAGCGTGGGAAGTATTTCTGTTTCTGGCAATGCTTTCGAGCATTAGAGCTACGGTCCTTCAGAAAAAAATAGCATACTTTTCTGTCCTTTCTCATGGAAATTTGGTCTGTGATATTTCAATTCTTAATCATGCCTTTTTTTTTGTCATTTCAATTGGTCATGAAAAGTTATGTCAGCCATTAGAAATACGAATTAATAATAAATAAATCCCAACATCAAACTTGCTAGTGCCATCTGGATATATCGTCATGTATAAGTTAAGTCAAACGTTATGTGAAGTTCATGACTGTAAACATCTCAGCTCTATAGAAACCTTTCAAGCCATCCTCTCGGAAAAATAGTTTCTGTGGGGGCTTGAATTCAGAAACAGTTAACATCTCTCGTTATAATGAAAGAGTTTTAACAGATCTGTGATATAGAAAAATATCTGGGGGAAGAAAAGAGGGGGAGTGTGTCTGCCTCTGAGTTGAAATCTTGTTCGTAGCATGCCTGTGAAGTTAGTCCACACACCCAGCTGCCACGCTGACATGATCGATCTTAAGGGTTCAAAAAGAAAATTCTTGGAGAATCTGTACAATTAATATCTCTCAAATTGAGAATTTTTGCACAATAGATCATATCAGCTTTGAAGGTTGTATCTATATGATAACTAACTGTAAAGTGAAAAATTTAGAAAGCCTTCTAGATAACAGAGCTACATCATTTCAGGTATATAGAAATTTAGAGAGACCATATAGCCTGAGGCCAGCAGTGCCCACTATAACAATTTTTTCTTGAAAGCTGACCACATTACCAAATCCTGTTGAGGGGCTACTCTCCTGGTGTGACACCTAGATGCTCCCTGGCCACATTTGCTGCTCCTCATTTGCCCACTCCCAGGAATCCTCTCTGACCTCTAGGGTTGAAATATCAAGCTGAACCTTTCGGAATTTATCATCAGCCTGGCATCTGTGCTCAGCAGTAAGAGCCTCTGAATTCAAAACAGGACTGTTTCCTGGCTCAGAACTCCAGCTCCAAATTCCTTAGGCCCAAAACTGATGGAAAAACAGATCTCCAGTATTCTTCTGATTTAGCAATCATTCAAACTGACAACGGATAAGAAATTGACAAGGACATACAAAATCCTTAATTTACATAGCTGTCTCTTCTTTCCTTCTACATAGTAAAGAACAGAGCGTCCTTAACCTTGATTTTCTCACTTGTATCAGTTTAAAGCACAGCCCATAACATTAATTAAAGTGTGTGTGAGCTGGAGGGTACAAGTTATATTTCATATGCTGTACCACATGGCATTCTAGAAGAGCTGTACAATTTTTAGGTGTGCTTTTTTTCCCAGCTTGATATGCATGCAGCCCTATACGCCACACAGAAACTCCACAATAACAACTTAAAAATGAATGCAGTGTCTAGAACAAATGCTGGGGGGTATTGGTGGCTTCAATATTTAGGTAGATGGATGTGCAAATCTGACTCAGAGCTACAGAATGCTGGTGCTGGAAAGGGCATCTGAGATTATTTAGTGCAACCATTTTATTTTACAGGTAAGGCCTGCAGAAGATAGGTGGCTACAGAAGGTAGGTCAGACAATGAGTAGGGGATAATCCCAAGTATTTATAATTCCGTCTTTCCACTACACTACATCAGGGCCACAAGCTTCTTTGAGATATTGATGTAAGTTGGACCTTTCCCAGCAAAGAAAAGATCATATGCATATATGCACTCACAAATGTTTGCATATAATTCTGGAGGTTCGCAGAGCCCCTGAAGCTTATCTCTGGACCATGATCCCCAGGTTAAGAACTGCTGCACTGGAAGAAGTAGCTTGTCTAAGTAGAAAGTGCTACTTGCACCCCTTTCAAAACTTAACTCATCTAGAACATAAACTAGATTTAATGGCATAACCTATAAAATTCAGGGGAAAAGCAATTTCAACAACTCAAATAGATGAATTAAGCCCTAATCAATATTTTCATATATTTAACACGTGTCAAGTAAAAAAATGCATAAGAGAAATTAAAACCTGCATGTATTTTACTACCGATTGCACATTTGGGCATGGCATATCTTTTCTCCTAATATGAAGATGGCTCAGCAGTACTTAAATGATTCCTTATTCCAAGTCAGATAAATATGCACCAAATGTATCCTTTGTAAATGTTATGTTTTTCAACTTCCCTGCATTTCCAAATAGTTGAAAGCTATGTCAAGCATGCTTTAATGGGGCATAAAAGTGTATTGTATTCAAAGAGATGGCATAGCTCTGTAATAGGTGAAAAATACTAATGTTGTCAATGGATACATTTTCATTTTATTGATTTACACTGCATAATAGAGTGCCCTCTATTCTTCTTTACCCAAGTTCTGTATATTTCAATTGAAATATAACGAGGTATTTAAAAATCATGCTTACATTAATGGATTTCTAGATGACAGAAAATTCAAAACACGTAATTTTATGACTAGAAGGCAACTTAAAGATCAACTCAGTCCCATACCCTAATTTAACAGATGAGAAAACTGAAAGCAAAAGGGCTCCATGAGGCAACCAAGCCACTAAACTAGTGGGACTTTATATACATGGCTTTATATACACCTCAATATAAAGCGCTTTACTGGGCTCTTCGCGCTATCTGCCTCTTGACTACCCAAACAAAAAAAAGAGAAGAAACAGTAAACATACATCATTTATTGACCTCCTGGGCCTTATGAGGAAGAAGCAGATGTGATCTATATTTTATAAACTGTCAAATTATTTTATGGGAAGTAAATATAGGAAGAAAATGCCAATTGCTGGCATTAAAAACTGTCAGAGAATATCACAATGCTATTTCTCCAATATAAAATTCTAATGGATTCAACACTAGCTCTTTTATTTTTTAATACAAGCAATATCACCGTAAATCCCTCTCAGAACATTTCTTCCTGAGGTTAAATATTAGGGGATATATTCAAGTCATGTAATTGACAGTTCATCTTGAAAATAGTGTCTATTTAAATAAAAGTTAACATAGCTTGGTACTTATTGTGAAAATCTTGGTTTTTTAAGTTTTTTATTTCTTTGCTATGGAGAAAGCAAGTGCTACTGCATGTCATCTTACACAAGTTTGTACCACCTCCAAGCAGAGTGGAGCATTTGAGGAGATACATTAGTTTATGCTGACTTTACCCTGGCTCATTTTCCCACCTTAGCTTCTTTCTGTCATGTACTTTTATAACCTCCCTCAAATCCTTTCTTGGAATGAGACAGAAAATTAATAACTAATTAATTAATTGGTGAAAGTCATTTATGAAAGCCAAGTAACCTTTTCACTTTGACCTTTACAGTACGTTTCTTTTTCCCTTTGGGGGCCAGTAGAAGCAATGAAGATTTCATTTAGAATGAAATCATTATTGAGATTTTGTTTCCCCTTTATGTCACTGTGGCTGTGAGTGGAGCACCAGTTAGACCAAACAAAACCACATCTTTTCCCACTAGCTGGGAACCAGCATTTTCCCATGGTCATTGTATGGGAAAGCAGTGCCCAGATTCACAGCAGCCCCCAGGGGCGTGCCCAGACTCCAGCCTCACTGTTTTATCCTGGGCTCCCCTGTCTCCCGAAGGAGGCCAGGTAAGGAGGTTTAAGACAGTGGTCTATGTCTGCAAGGCATCCACACAGGGCCTCCAAAGGTGTTCACGGCTGAGCACAGGGAGGAGAGAACCAATAAAGCAGCCACACAGGCTCTCCCATGAGCCTGGAAGCAAGAATAGTCTCTGGAGTCCATAGTCAACATCATGCTTAGGGGACGGTACTCCCATCAATAGGCTCTGTTCTTCCCCAGGGTGATTATATACAGAGAAACCGACACAATTACTATCTGTATATTTAGCACAAGAATTTATAGATAAATATACATGCACCTTCTGAGACCCTTATCATAACTTGCAGGTAATATCATACTAATGCACCATCCCAACCAAACTGTAAGAATCATTTCAGGTTAATATGTTGAGCCTTATTCTGTGCTTATTATCATGTAGGGCTGGGAGATGTGGCTGACTGCAAGAATGATATGTAAGGAAGCTTAAGAGCTTTTATCTTCCTTGTTTTGATATGAGCCTGGTGGGGGCACTACACTCACAAATATCACAGATCTCTTTGCAAGCTAACACAAGGGTGTCCTAAAAGGGAGACATCTGGGAAATCTCAGAATGGCAGAGGAGCCCCAGAATTTGGGGGTAAACAGTAAAGCATTGCTTTTAAAAGAACACTGTCTGTAAGAGACATGACCGAAGTTCAAAACCAGGTACCTTAGGCAGGTAACTTAACCCATAGACGGCTTGGTGGCTCATCTGTCAAACCTGGATACAAACTGTACTTCAAAGGGCATTTAGAGGCTTAAACAGGACAATGCACACAAGGTTCCTGTTTCAATACCTGGTATATGGAAGTCCTTCATAAAATTTGGTCATTTTTACTTTGCTGTCATTGTTGCTATGGAAATTCTCTTGAGTCATTATGCTTGGAAATAAGAAAAGATTTGCTTAGCAGAGCTCACCTTTTCTCATCTCCCCACACTAGGAGATTGAGTGCAGGCTGCTGAATTATGAGGAACCATTCTCTCCCCTGCACATCGGTAGAGTTCAAAAAGGAAGAGAGAGGACAGAGCGCCCAGTGCCCAGGCTATAGGCCCCCTGCCCCCTGTCTGCCCCGGGTCTAGAGTCCAGCGTCTGCATCTTTGACTGCAGCTCCTGCTTCCAGGGCAGAGTCCAGGCTGAGGCTGGCAAGGACATCTGCAGAAGGAGCCAGTGGAAAACCGCATAGGTTGACCCTCTCCCTGGCTCCCATCCTGGTTTATTGTGAGGGCGATGGAATCCTTTCTGCTTCAGTTCCCCCGAGGGCAAGAGGGAAAGTCTCATCAAACCTGAAGCCATTGATAAGGACGTGTCTGCTGGGTTCTTGGGGCCAGGGGACGTCCATACTAAACAAACTCACCCAACTAAAGTGGATCTGTACAATCCCACGACTCACACGACGCGTTCTTCGTGAAGAACACTCCCACAGTGAACTGACTGCCAACAACGAAGTTTCTTCCCAACATCACCTACCCTCCGCCACCCCACTCCTCCCCTCTAACTTTTTCTCCAATGCCTTCAAGCCCAAGTCAGTACTTTGTCAGCCCCGTTGTCCAGACCTATAGTGTCTTTAAAGCAGAAGGCTTGTTTGGCCCAAGGAAATTGAAAAATAGACAACAAATCTGTATGAGAGACTTAATGCACCTATGCCTTAGGAAAATGTACACAAAACTATTTTTTCCCTCTCCACAAAAACGGGTTAAGCTGTCACACAATGCCATTGGATTTAGTAAGACTGGAAACTGAAGTCAGCTCACTGATGCAGCCAACGCTGGGCCTGCGGTGACTTTTAAGGCCCAGAGTGCAGAGTGGATGAGCGGCCGGGGCCTGTGTAGACTTTCTATGAGCGTGAGCAACCTACTTTAACTTGTATGCGTCAGCTGCCCACCACCACCACCACGACCACACACACACACACACACACACACACACACACACACACACACAGTGTTGGCGCTGGGCCTGTTTAAGAGAGGAGTGAGCTTTGTGTGGCCTGAGGAAGGGAAAAAGGATAAAGATATGGTCCTGCCTGTACTCTTTGAAGGGTTATTTGTGTTCTTACAATGTATTTATTGTTGTCCACTGATTTTTACTCCCAGGGCACCTCATCACACCGAGTCTGGAGCCTCACAGGTGACCTTTACTTCCAGCCAACACAATGGTTGCTAATGTATCCAATTCACCAAAGTCAGTTTTGGAACACAGCATTTTTTTCAAGATGCTTTATATTTATTATAAGGACTTTTTTTTGATCGTGTCAAAACTGTTTTGATGTCTTGAGGTTTTTTTTTTTCTTTTTTGCTTTCTTTAAGGGCTCTGCATTTTGGGCAAAGGGCAGATAATCGTAGCCAGTCCTGATTGGCCAACATCTGTTTCTTTATAGGAACCTTTCTTGCCAAGTAGCTGGACAGCAATACCCATTTGGTATTCATGGAAAGTACTTGCCGAACAATAATGACAATAATTGCCTCTGATTCTTGTGTTTACAACACTGCCAAAGTATCATTAGGGCCTTATTTATAGATAATAATGCTTATTAATCACAAGTATTTGAATTTTGGAATGTATTAGATTAATATTCTTTTGTACCTCAGTTCTGTACTAATGCTGTGAAAGACATTTACTGAATAAAACTCATTGGGAATGCTTATTTTGAGCTGCAAAATAATGTGTGTAATTTGCAGGTGAAAGATAAAGAAATTACATGGCTACCTCTCAACAGCTTCCACCGCGATCAACGGCCAACATGGAGAATTAGGCCCTCGCTATAAAATGAGAAAGTAAAGAAGCAAAATAAATATCCCTATAGGTATTATTTCCAAAATAATCTTGTTCATTTTTATGACAGAATTTCCTAACAATAAGCCATAAGTCTATTATCTTGTTTTGCCATAAATCTTCAGTGGATGGCATGGCTTTATTGAAAGGGTCTGGGGTGAGGAATAATTAGTGATTCTGTGACAACTGCACATTTGCTAAGTTCTTGGAGGCTCCAGAGAACAAAATAGCAAAGAACAACTAATAGTTGTAACAGTATCAGGTCTAACTGTTAAACGTCTTTCATTGTTAAACGTCTTTCATTCATGTATTCATTAATTCCTTCTATATGTTTAATTTATGTGCAAGCAAGCATTGATGCTATTATTTCTCTATTTTATGCTCATCTAGATAGGAATCATTAAAAATTTCAAAAGATTATCATACTTTTTCTAAGATTAATACAAAAAGCAATTTCTGTTGGTGTAATAAAATGATTTTAAAAATAAATATAAGGCATTACTAGCCCTTAGTTCTCACCTGGCCATTCCCTCCTGAAATCATGCCAAATATGATATCAGTAATATTTTCTTTTTATCTAGCACACATCTTTATTTGTTCTTGGAGTCCTCATGCTCTGTGCATTAGAACAATACTTCATCTTCTTTAATTGGATGAATGCAAATATGGTGATATGATTTTCCAGAAATTTTTGAGAAAGCAAAGCTTATTAATATAGATTCTAGGTGCTGCTTTATAAATAATATTTGCAACTAGACATATTTTTTAAATGACCTGTAATTAATGTTTACTAATATTCTGTAGGCTAAACCCAAATGATCATCAATCTTATCCTATTCTACCAAAGATTAGTTTAAAATACTTGATGGACTTAATAATTATTACCAGCTACTGTCCAGAAGGTTTTCTCTCATTCCCTCGATTTTTGTCCCCTACAGAAAGTAAAGGGACTGAACCTTTCACTCACCAAATTACACTCAGAAAATTGTCCTCCCTGAATGTGCTTAGCAAATGTTTCCAAGCCAGAACCTTTACAAGGAGACTAAAATTCAGATTCATTCGATGTATAATGTTAACATTTTAATCCATTGCTAAATGTAAATAACTTTAACAATCCAGTTGGACTATTTAACATTAATTTAAAGTAAAATCTGTGTGTGTGTCTCCTCTCATGGGGCTAAGTAGAAAGGTGAACAATTATCTAATAATTTCAATCAATATATTCAGCCAAACCTGGCAAGTCAGGCTCAACTCTTTTCATCTAAACCTGGTAAATATCTCAACTGGTGGTCCATTCAGGTGTATGTTCCATCTCTCATCACAACATTGGTAAAAGAATCAAGCAGTATCTTATAGAATTAGTTGCTATCTTACAAATGCAGTCACTATAGATAGCCAATCTAGATAGTTCAAATTTCTCTAAGTCTTTGTTTTTTTTTTTCTTAATAGCTAGATGGAATGGAGAGCAGAAATGCCTGAGTTCTCAGAATTAATTCAAGTCTCTGATTTCTTTTGCCTTCAGTAGACATGGCCTCGTTCTCTCCTTAAAAGACACTGGTGGCTGGGTGAGGATAGAAAATAAATGTTTTAAGAGAGCACAGATGTATCTCACCTTAATGTGTGTCATTGATAATGTCTAAACATTGAGGCTGATCCCTGAAATCCCCCTTGCGTGGCTCTCTCTAAACCTCACTAAATTAGCCTCACTCAACTGCTTGAGGACTTGAGAGAGAAAGGGAGGAAGGAAGAAAATAGTTAATCTGTGAAGTTGGAGTTTAAACTTGAGGGTATTGAAAAGATAATTCACTATGAAAAAATTGTTTGACAGAAGAACCTGTACTCCACCAACATCCCTATCAGTTTCTAAAGAGCCTAGTTGGATACGAAACTTGAGATCTGTCAACATTTTATGGTTGCCCTGATTTAATAAGCATTTTCCCTTCTTTTCTTTAACTGCCAAATTTTTTGACGAAATTGAATTTTGGATGCCTACCTTCTGCAGTGTTTTATTTGCTATATTATAGTTCTGTCTGCTTTTAGGCCATAGCATGCCAAAGTATTTACTCTTACAAATCTTTCTATAAGTGCAACTTGAGCCTACTAAAATAATAGTCCTTTACCCACTTCATTAATTAAATCAACAGAAAAGATTATTTTAAGTTTTTATAGTGAATGACTCTCAGCCCAAGTTTTTGAATGAATGTTGTTCATTTTTAAATCATTATATGGCCTATTCTCCTTATATTATACCACATCATCAGATAGAAAACTTTCTAAAATAAAGGACTAACTTATTTTTGTGGTTGATTTTAAATCCCATCTAGAGTAAAGTGTTTTTTACCTCTTTCCAAGTAATTTTTTTTTTAATTTTTAACTTCTGGTATTTCCATCATTTTAACCTCAAACTTTTTAAAAGATTACGAAACAGACTTCAAAAAGCAGTTGGACTAAACTGATTTTTATTTTCAAAAGCTCATCACTAGTATTTAGACACCACTGATGAGTCATCAGTCTTTGAAATACTCTCTCTGAAATAAATAAGCAATAAATTACATGAGGGAATAAATGCCATCATAAACATCATATATGTTTTTCAGTAAAAAAATATACACATACATAAACATAGAAAAGCCAACAAAATATTTTATAATATCAGTAAAAATTAGTCTCACTACATGAGTGAGCTCCTACTATCATGGACTTCAAGGAAATTTCAAAATTACATCTTTTTGATTCCTTTTTCAACTAGGACAAATAGCTTTTAAAGCATAACATTTAGGTATAACATTTCCTTACATTTTTTCAGCACAAATGAGCATTTGGATTCTTGCCAATGTATTCATCTTAATGGTAGTTCTTATTTTAACCAAAAAAATAAAATTCCTTCGAAAATGTAAAGAATCAAAATACTATCTAAGAAGCAGCAAATAAGTAAAATGTCATCCCATATCACATAAATTATTTCAAGTACAAATATATGCTTCAAATTTGAATTTGCGTCATTTTGAATTATCACTAGACTACTGAATGTCTTTTAATGATATAAAGGCCCATAAAATTCAACTACTTAAAAATGTTTTCTTTACAGTAGAATGGAAAATAAAACCAATGCTAGAAATTTGATTTTTTTGTGTGTCTGGAATTTAATTTTGGTTCTGAGATAACAGTATTTAATTTGCAATGGGAAAAAAAGACAAAGAATACCTGAATTTAGACAGAATGTTTATATTTCAAATGTGCATAGTGAAAGCATGATGCCCTTTTTATGTAAAACAAGTTATTTCAGTTCATAGCACTTTTAAACTGGGTGTGCTAAAAATATTACTACACATGTATTATTTACTGATTTCTGTGGTGTCATCTACAGTTGGCACAATTCAGATTGCAAAAGGAACTTTGAAATTATTTTCAATAGGGGTGAGATTTACTCACTCTTCTTATTTTAAGGCTTATAGACTGAATTGTTAATCATAGAAGTTTGGTTTATTACACATGGGCATGTTATATGCAAATGATTCAGTTGGGGTATGTATATATTTTATGTTATGTACATAAACATCTACCCTGTGCATATGTATATTTACATCATGTATAAATATGTGTATATTACCAAAGGGTTCTATACTGGAGGAGGAGGATCATCTAAGGATTGCCAAACAATATTTTAGTTAACTGTTATCTGAGTGCTGTTTTCTATAAAAGTAATTAGGTTTTCTTTTTTTTTTTCACAGTCCTAAAGGTGGGTGTTTATAGACATGGTTTAGTTATTTACTGTTTTCCAAAGGGTAGCTGTACAATCTTATGCCAACATACACCTTAAAATAAATTAGGGATACTGTCCTTCACCTTTCCCTCTGTAAAGAAGGCCTATGGGCAAAAGGTATGATAAATAATTCAAAGAAAAGCTAAACTTTGATTCCAAAACAAAACTCATCTATTTAAACACAAACATTTTACCATTAACATTCTTTATTAAAATTTAGCTGTCTACGAATTATTTTAGAAAAGAAGTAACCGAAATTATACCAAGATCCTGACTGGTTAAGATCTCCTGAGGTGTGTGTAAATTTTACTTAAAGCCCTTCTCCAGAACACGGAGATCTTCTAAAGAATTATGTCTAGTAGTAAAACCACCAATAAATCCAATAAACAAAAGAAATAAATACCGCTGGTATTTCCAAATTATTGAAAAACCTCAGATGCAAACATTAGGGCAAAAGCAGACAACCAGAAGTATTTATAAAGTTTCTTTTTAGGATCTTCTGACTCTCATATCATCAAAAATACAGTTTGGCAATTTGGCTTTTATTCTCAGTGATGGAGAGAAATGATTAGCCTGTTTGTTAATTCTCTCTGTCCTGTTTTCTGCTTGAGAGTTGAACAGTCTGGATGGGACTGGTTAATGTTTTCAGAAGGAGGGATTTCATTTGGCCCAAGTTTTCTATTGCTAGTCTTCTCACTTTTCTAATGAGAGAACTGACAGCCCTGTTTTGTATGAAATTATAGAAGTCACAGACTGGAGGAAAGGGTAGTCATGATTTCAAAACTGAACAGGTGTGGGTGTCTTCACTTACCTCACCTCCACAAAAAAAAAAATTCCCATCACTGTATAGGGGCTGAGGACAGTGGCATATAATAGGACACAAACGGTCAGCTAAAGGGACACCCCAAACTGATTTTCAATTGATTCCTACCTCCCTCCTATGCCTTCAAAAATAAAAATAACCTCCATGAAAGCAATTGTTAAGGCCAAGGCAGAGGGAAAGCAGCTACACAAGCCCCTGAAACGTGGCTTCCCGGTGGGTTGAATCCAGGCTAAAGAGCTGGATGGTTCTCGGTGGCATTTCTTAGTGAACATTATCCCTTTCAGCCGCACCCTCGCCCAGAGGAGCCAATGTGTCCCTGAATATCCCCGGACTACAAGAATGAGATGGAGTCGAAAGGGGACGCACGTGTAGAGAAGAGACGGGCGGGGGGAGCTCTAGGGTTGCAGATTTACACCTCACGGCTAGGAAGGTTACTCTTGCACCAAAGTAGCTGTACCGCCTCCTGCCCTGCCCTGCGCGCGCACCGGACTCACACGCACGCACGCACGCCCTCCCTCGCACACGCACACTGCTCTAAGGCGCTCCGCTCGCCAGATTCAGGGGAAGCGGCCCCTCCGAGGCTCATTCCCCGTAGAGGAAGCAGCCCAGCCCCGCCAGACGCTCGGCACTGCCTCTGTGACCCGACCGCGCGGGGAGCGCAGCGCGCGGCCGCCGCCACCACCAGTTGGGGCTGCCCTGCGCGCAGGGCGAGGGGAGCCGGGCGGCGGGCCCCGGGCGGGAGGTGAGCCGGAAGGGGGCGACGCCGGCTGCGTCCCCCGCGCTCAGCCGCGCCTTCTCCCAGCAGCCCCGCCGCCGGGAGCCAGCACTTCAAAGGCACTGGGCGCCGCTCCGCGTGCGCGAGCGGGTGGGCGTGGCCGTGGGTGGTGCAGAGAGCTGGCGGCGAACCCACGCAGTCCGGGCACGACCGCGGGAGGGTGGCGCGTGTGCTCCTCACGGCGGGGCCTGCAGGGGGCGACGGCGTGCTCGCGCCCCACGGGGATGCCGCCGCCTGCCTCGGGGCGCTGTGGAGAGGCCGGCGTGGGACCCGGGAGGTCCGGCGGAGTCCCGGGCTGGTGCTCAACCTCAGGACTGAGGCAGTGTTTTCACACTTGTCACCAACGAGGGGCCGCGAGGTGTCGCAGTCCTCCGTCCGGTCTCCGCGGCTGGAGGAGGCCTCCAGCTGGCGGGGGAGTGTGCCTCCTGGCTGGGTGGTTTCGCTTGGCTTCATCGTTACTGCGGGGTTGGAAGGGGGAACCTTTGCCTTTCTCACCGCGCAGAGCCGCGTGGGGCGTCGGAAAGTTGCCTACCACTTGGGAGACGAAGGCGGATGGAGTTCGAGCCCTGCTTCCTGGCTGGGACCACCTGAAAGTACCAGAAGTCTCGCTTGCGAGCTGCGCCCTCGGCTTTCTCAGCTGTCACTCTCACACGCACGCCCCTTCCCTCGTCGAGGGGACCCCACGGGCGTAGCGGGCTCTGGCCTGGGGACCGGGGGAGTCCAGAGAATCAGCTGCCAGCGCTGCGCCCAGGCGCGCGGCCCCCACCCAGCTCGCCGGCCGCTCCTGCCTCCAGCTCCGCGGGGCTCTGCACCCCCATCCCCGGAGATTTGCCCAACCTGCACCTTCGCAGGAAGTGGAAAGTGGGGGCCATGTTCCCAGAGGAATAGAGTTCAAGTCCTCGCAGGGCACCGAGGTGGACTCGATCGTTCTCAGGGGCTCTGCGAATACTCCAGGGGGATGCCTGAGGGCCAAAAATACCTTTGGAATAGACCTCATTTTGTGAAGCCTCGAATACCGGGGTGTCCGCTTCCCTTTCTCCAGCAATTCAACTGAGCTTTGGGTGGTGACCGTGCCCTGTCCTGACCTGGACCCAGCAGTCAAGTCAGAGGTGTGCGGATTTTCTTTAAAAGACCCACATCTTATAAATGTGAGATTTTTATCAGGCAGCACAGATTACGTAAAGCGTGCCATTTTTCCGCGATCCAATTTTATTAGGATTTACTCTCATTTGTGCTCAGCTTCTCTGGGGAAATAATGCTTTGATTAATGTAATCCTGGCCCAGGATCGGCCACATGCCCCTCGCCCCTCTCCCAAGAGAAAGGGCCTGTTTGACAAACAATAACAGAGCAGCAACTCTTGCAATCTGCCCACACCTTTGGGGGTGGCTGGGAAGAGGGCGACACACGTTCACAAGCCGTTCGCCTAATGCAATGGTGAATGTAGAGAGCAGGCTCTGCAATGGGCGAACTTTCCAGACACAGAGCCCTGGGCTCGGGACGCGGGGACTTACGGGAAGGGGGCGGCGGACACGCGTGGGTGCCTGTGCTCGCTTGCACTCTGCTTGCTCGGAGTGTCCGCCTCTTTGTCCCCCACAGGCCTCCACGAGGGACTAGGGCGCTCTCCGTGGGCAACCGGATTTAGGGCGCGTCCACAGCGCCCACCCGCGGCCCCAACCATCTCGAGAGCAGAGCTTAGGAGATAACCAGGC
>JAVSCE010008633.1:0-25915 GCA_032199065.1 Smutsia gigantea
AATTATGGGAACCTAGAAGAGGAGGCAAAAATAATGAAAAAAAGGCACCCTCCCTGCTCCTGTGGAGCTCACCAGCCAGGGGAGGAGACAGACCCGCAAACAGGCAGTAAACTTACAACAGAGTGTGATACCGTTAGTGTCACTGGGAAGCACTGGCTAGTCCTAGACTTTGAAAATCATATGGTGTATTATTTGGATATTGGAGACTTACATTGGACCTTGAGAAAGTTCATATCCAGTAGTTAGTGTAGGTATAATTAAACACTTTTATAACAGTTAATTGTGTATGTGTGTGGATGTGCTTTAAATCGAATTTCATCCCTGGAAGCAAACACTCAGAGAAGAAAGAATTTTTTTCATTTAATTAGTTTACAAAGTAGCCATTAATGATCCCAATTTGTCTGGAAAGATAACAACCAAAACAGACCTGGGGAGAGGCAGAGTCCTTCATTCTCTCATGAATCAATACTAGGCTGCACAGAACAGGGTGCAGAAAATAAGGGAGAAATAACACTCGTTATAAATATGTCATGACTAAACTCTCTCTGATGTATTTGGCATGGGAGAATAATTGGAAATTCTATTTACGGTTCTATTTACACTTCTATTGTCAAAATTAATGATTCACTATAAGTAAGAGGTTTTGTCTATGTTCATCACCATCAGTGTCTGTCACTAAATTCAAATGTGCTTATATTTCCATCAACCTTGATTTTCATTACAAAGCCTCCGACCCAATTTTGTGTGCTAACATTTATGACCAATAGCCTTCAGTCTTTCATAAATTAACAAATCCTCACCTTCCAAAACAGACAGTTATTCCTAATAGGTTTTATTAACTGCTAAATAGATATAAATGTATAGCACAGGTATAAGGAATGACAATAAAACAATCTGAGAAGCATCCACCATCAAAAAACAAGGAACAAACACACTTAAAAAATGAAATTTAATTTTGTATAAGTAATGCACCACATGGTACAAATTCAAAATTTGCAAAAGGGTATACATTAAAAACTCTACCATTATTCCTGTCCTTAGAATGTTAAGCACTTCCTTATTCTTCTTTATGGCTGCATAGTATTCTATTGTGTGGATTTAACATCATTTTTCTAACCAGTCACCTGCTGATTTATATTTTGCTTGTTTCTAATATTTGGCTATAACAATAAAAAAACCCACAGCAATGACTAACCTTATATGTAAATTATTTAATACAGATACAAGTGTATCTGTGGAATAAATTCCTAGAAGTGGAATTGTTTGGTAAAAAAAAATGCCTATTTTCATACAGAGAAAACTTCTACATGGGAGTGTTTATCTCCTCATACCTTTGTCAGTGAAATGTGTCATTAAGCTTTGTCAATGTTATAGGTGATAAACGGTATTGTGGCAGAATTTAAACTTGCATTTCTGTTTTTACTGAAGCTGAGCATCTTTCTGTATGTCAATAGTCATTTGTATTTGCTCTTCTGTGAAGAGCTCGTTCATCTTCACCTATTTTTCCATAAGACTTGGTGTTTTTCCTGTTGGTTTGTGAAAGCTATTTATTTAGGGAAATTTGCTCTTTATCTGATATTAACCCTCTTCCCCCTGGTTCCTGTATTTTTACTTTCTTTAGGTGGGTTTTGCCATGCAGAAATTTTTTATTTTGTGCAGTCAAACGGATCAATATTTTCTTTTATGGTCAGTGGGTTTTCTGACATATTTAGAAAGGTATTCTTTACTCAAGAGTAAAGGCAATAGATATTTAAACAGAATAGTGATTCGTGAATCTGCCTGCTACAGAGGGTATATACTGTTTTACCTGTAGCATCTCCATATCTGACCTCCAGCACTGAATGGAATGGATTGGGTGTAAAGGATTCTGCATAGTGACTCTTCAGCATGAGGCCCAGTTGCTTTGAAAATTTGATCTAGCTCTGTTGTTTAGAAAATACTCATGACTATTATGAGTAAAATGCTGTGCTGGGCACCTTGTAGAATACAAAGGTGAAAGAAAAGAAATGGATCCTTCCTCCAAAGAGCTTGCAGTGTAGTGTGGGACACAAGCATGTTTAAAAATATGGGAGTGGTGGGGGGAGTGAAGAGGAGCATGCTGTGTAGGGATGAGGGCTGGGGCCAAATGCAGGTTGAGTGTAGACCTAGCTAGCCTTTCTTGGCCTCCATAATGGATCACTCATGTTCTCAGCATGTAGAGCAACAGTTAGCAAGCTTCAGGTGTAAAGGGACAGATAGTAAATATTTTCAGTACAAAATACAATATTTTCAATATAACTACTCAATCATGCCTGAACAGTAAGAGTGTCTATGCTCCAATTATACTTTATTTATGGACACTGCTGTGAATTTCATGTAATTTTCATGTATTGTGAAATATTCTTTTACTTTTTTTCTCAGAGATTAAAAAACGTGAGGAAAAAAAAGAACCATTCTTTGCTCAAGGGCCTTACAAAAGCAAATGGCAGGCCAGATTTGGCCCATGGGTCATAGTTGCCAGCCCCCCCCCAATGTAAAGGAACAACTGTGAAATTCTATCCCAGGAGCAAAGATGATTTTAGAGAAACCTACCAATTATTGAATTCCTCAAAAATATTACAAATTCATCACTTTAAGTTTTGCAAAAGGAATATGAATACGTGACCTGCTGCTGTTCAGCTAACCACTGCTTCAAGGTGGAGAGGATGAAGTTCTTTGAGTCAAATTCACCAATTCCTTCTGTTAAATTGCCTTTCCCCTAATATTTCTGTCAGAGAATCTAGAAACTATGGTGATTGATGCCATAGAAACACACAGCAAGCGTACAGGGTGATGAGCTTGCGGATTGTGGCATGGCTGAGAGGCAAAAAGCTTTTTAGCTGCCAATCTGTAAGTAAAGTAATAGGATAAAATGCAATTCAGCCAGCATGCAGGGAGCTTTGCTGTTTACAGAGTGCTTTTCACATATATTATCACCCTTAATTTTACTCAAAACTCACAATAATGCTGTGTGGTAGGTATTTTTATGACTTTACAGGTAAAATCTCTTTTCTATGGCACTCTTCACATTGCCCTAACGTGTTAGGACCTTAGTGTAAGGACCAGGTGCACCTCACTGCTAAGGCTAAGATCACAGTTAGTAAATCATAAGGATGAAGATGATGATAGCAAAAATGTGCTAGTCACTGGATGTCGGTTATGTTCCAGACACGGAGTTAGGCAATTGACATATGCTGCTTCATTTTGGCCTCACAACTGCCCAAGCATGGAGTCACTACAACATTGTGCTTTCCCATCATAAGCTTCAGAGTCAGAGAGACCTAGGTTCAAGCCTTAGTTCTGCCACTTGTAGCTCTGTGATCTGGGGCAAGTTACTGAACTTCTCTGATTTTCAGTTTCCTGATCTCTAAAAGGCAGAGATCTTCTGGCTGTAGCCTGGATCAAATGGGATAATGAATGTAAAACCCTTAGCGCAGTGGCTCACATATACTAAGTGTTCAATAAATCTCTATTATTATTACACAGACCTTATAATACATCTGATAACTCTGCCAAGATGATTAAGATAATTTGATAGAATCCACATATCCGGCATTCAGACCTTTAAAAAAAACTTCCATTTTGAAATAACTATAGATTCCCAGGAAACTGCAAAAACAGTAGAAAGATCTGCATACCCTGCACCCAGCTTCTCTCAAAGGTGACATCATCTATAGCTGTAATACAATATCAAAATCAGGAAATTGACATTGAACTAGACTATTAACTAAAAACCATAGTTTTCACAATTTTTAAACCTGCTTTCACTTATGAGTGTATAGTTCTATACAATGTTACCCCAAGCATAGATTCATTCAACCACCAACACAGTCAAGATACAGAGCTGTTTACCTTACCAGAAAATAACTTCCTGGTGCTCCATCTTGGGATTTGCACCTAATTCCCATCCCTGTGCTCCATGTCTGATGTTTTGTCCTTTCAAAAGTGTTACATAGAGAAGGATTAAAGATGGCAGAGAGGAGAGACAGAGGCTTCCTCCTGAAACTGCATATAATACGAAAGTATAACTAATACAACTACTCTTGAAAGAGCAACAGGAAAGAGGACTGCACCAAACTGCATACACCTGGAGACAAGAGCAGACCTCACGGAACACGGTAATGTACTAAAGCTGTGGCCCGGTGGGACCCAAGCCCTTCCCCCACCCCAGCTCACCAGTGGGAGGAAGAGGAATGGAGCAGGGAGGGAGTGGAGAACTGGGACTGCTGAATACCTAACTCCAGAGATCTGCTCTGGGAACACAAACCTACATTTCATTGTGCTTGCATGATACTCTCGTAATTGGGGGGTTGGAAAGCTAAGACAGGAAGAATTCCTGGAGACACTAAGATTCCAGCTGCCTGTGGAAAGCAGGGATCCATATCCAGCTGCTCTGGGACAAAAGGAAGGGTGGCAGTCTGAGAGACTTCCTAACAAAGAAGCCCTTAGCAAGAGAGATGCTAAAGGGGCAAGGATTGCACAGAGCTTACTCCTCAGGAGAAAGGACAGGTAGACAAAATTTCCTGGGTGCACTCTGCCTAGCAGGTTGGGAGCTTTCACGATCTTCAGGTGCTCCAGCTCCATGGCTGCCTACACAGCCCCAAAAAACCCTTCCGTGATAGGCAGCCTACTGCACCTTTCATCTGGCCAGTCCCACCGGGCTTGCAAACCGGGAAAGGCAGTGGAGACAGGCATAGAATCCAGGAAGCAGAAAACAGCTCTTTCCTCCCCCCAAGCACCAATACCACTACCCTGCAACTCCCAATATTGCTTCAGGGCCTGAGCAGCTCCGGAGAGTAGAGCTCCTGGCCACTAGAGGGCGCCATACAAAAATATGAAATGCTAAAGGAACCTGGTCCAGAGTAAAGTTATTAATACAGCTCCGGAGAAAGATTTAAATGATATCGACCTCATGACTCTCCCTGAAAGGGAGTGCAAAATAAAATTCATTAACATGCTCATGGACGTACAGAAAGATATTCAAGAACTCAGCAATGAACTCCAGTCAGAGATCCAATCATTGAAGAGCACAATGGACGGTATAAAAAGCAGACTGGATACGGTATAGGAGACGATAAATGAAATACAAACTAGAGAAGAGGAATATAAAAAAGCTGAGGCACAGTTAGAAAAAAGGATCTCTAAGAATGAAAGAATATTGAGAGAACTCTGTGACCAATCCAAATGGAACAATATTCGCATTATAGGGGTACCAGAAGAAGAAGAGAGAGAAAAAGGGAAAGAAAGTGTCTTTGAGGAGGTAATTGCTGAAAACTTCCCCAATCTGGGGAAGGAGATAGTCTCTCAGGCCATGGAGGTACACATCTCCCACCACAAGGGACCCAAGGAAGACAACACCAAGACATATAGTAATTAAAATGGCAAAGATCAAGGATAAGGACAGACTATTAAAAGCAGCCAGAGAGACAAATAACATCACATACAAAGGAAAGTCCATCAGGCTATCATCAGACTTCTCAGCATAAACCTTACAGGCCAGAACGGAGTGGCATGATGTATTTAACGCAATGAAGCAGAAGGGCCTTGAAGCAAGATTATCATTTACATTTGAAGGAGGGATTAAACAATTTCCAGATAAGCAAAAGTTGAGAGAATTTACCTCCCACAAACCATCTCTACAGTGTGTATTGGAGGGACTGCTATAGATGGAAGTGTTCCTACGATTTAATAGCTGTCACCAGAGGTGAAAAAAACCACAGTAAAGAAAATAGAACAGCTAATTACTAAGAAAATGCAAAATTAAACTAACTATCCCCAAAGTCAATCAAAGGATAGACAAACAGTACAGAATATGATACCTAACATATAAAGAATGGAGGAGGAAGAAAAAGGAGGAGGGAAAAAGACAAACAAACAAAAAAAGAACCTTTAGATTGTGTTTGTAATAGCATATTAAGTGAGTTAAGTTAGACTCTTAGATAGTAAGGAACTTAACCTTGAACCTTTGGTAACCACGAATCTGAAAACTGCAATGTCAATAAGTACATACCTATCCATAATCACCCTAAATGTAAATGGACTGAATGCACCAATCAAAAGACATAGAGTCACTGAATGGATAAAAAAACAAGACCCATCTATATGCTGCCTACAAGAGACTCACTTCAAACCCAAAGACATGCACAGACTAAAAGTGAAGGGATGGAAAAAGACATTTCATGCAACTAATAGGGAGAGAAAAGCAGAAGTTGCAGTACTTCTATCAGACAAAATAGACTTCAAAACAAAGAAAGTCACAAGAGACAAAGAAGGACATTACATAATGATAAAAAGGTCAATCCAACAAGAAGATATACCCATTATAAATATCTATGCGCCCAACACAGGAGCACCTACATATGTGAAACAAATATTAACAGAGTTGAAGGGAGAAATAGAATGCAATGCATTCATTCTAGGAGACTTCCACACACCACTCATTCTGGAGGACAGATCAACCAGACAGAAAAAAAGTAAGGAGACAGAGGCACTGAACAACATATTAGAACAGGCGGACCTAACAGACATCTACAGAACTCTACATCCAAAAGCAGCAGAATACACATTCTTCTCAAGTGTGCATGGAACATTTTCAAGAATAGATCATATCCTAGGTGACAAAAAGAGCCTCGGTAAATTCAAAAAGATTGAAATTGTACCAACCAGTTTCTCAGACCACAAAGGTATGAAACTAGAATTATGCAAAGAAAATGAAAAATCCCACAAACACATGGAGGCTTAATAACATGCCCCTAAATAATTAATGGATCAACGACCAAATAACAACAGAGATCAAGCAACATATGGACACAAATGACAACAATAATTCAACACCACAAAATCTGTGGGACACAGTGAAGGCCGTGCTAAGAGGAAAGTATATTGCAATAGAGGCCTACCTCAGGAAAGAAGAACAATCCTACATGAGCAGACTAAACTCACAATTAACGAAACTAGAAAAAGAAGGACAAATGAGACCCAAGTCAGTAGAAGGAGGGACATAATAAAGATTAGAGCAGAAATAAATAAAATTGAGAAGAATAAAACAATAGAAAGGATCAAAGAAAGCAAGACCTGGTTCTTCGAGAAAATAAACAAGATAGAAAACCCCTAGCCAGACTTATCAAGAAAAAAAGAGAGTCTACTCACATAAACAGAATCAGAAATGAGAAAGGAAAAATCCCTAGGGAGACCACAGAAATACAAAGAATTGTGAGAGAATACTATGAAATATTGTATGCTAACAAACTGGATAACCTAGAAGAAATGGACAACTTTCTAGGAAAATACAACCTTCCAAGGCTGACCCACAAAGAAACAGAAAGTCTGAACAGACCAATTACCAGCAATGAAATTGAACTGGTAATCAAAAACCTACCTAAGAACAAAATGCCTGGTCCAGATGGCTTCACCGCTGAATTTTATCAAACATTTAGTGAAGACCTAATACCCGTCCTCCTTAAAGTTTTCCAAGGAGTAGAAGAACAGGGAATACTTCCAAACTCATTCTATGAGGCCAGCATCACTGTAATACCAAAACCGGGCAAAGACACCAAAAAAAAGATAACTACAGATCAATATTTCTGATGAACATAGATGCAAAAATACTCAACAAAATATTAGCAAACCAAATTCAAAAATACATCAAAAGGATCATACACCATTTTGAAGTAGGATTTATTCCAGGGAAGCAAGGATGGTACAACATTCGAAAATCCATCAACATCATCACATCAACAAAAAGAAGGACAAAAACCACATGATCATCTCCATAGATGCTGA
Organism: Smutsia gigantea; assembly: GCA_032199065.1. NCBI lineage: Eukaryota > Metazoa > Chordata > Mammalia > Pholidota > Manidae > Smutsia > Smutsia gigantea. Next base: position 7,801 of record JAVSCE010008633.1, read on the forward strand.
AAAAGCATTTGACAAAATTCAACACCCATTCATGATAAAAACTCTCAACAAAATGGGTATAGAGGGCAAGTACCTCAACATCGTAAAGGCCATATATGACAAACCCACAGCCAACATTATACTTAACAGCGAGAAGCTGAAAGCTTTTCCTTTACAATCGGGAACAAGACAAGGATGCCCACTCTCCCCACTTCTATTCAACATAGTACTGGAGGTCCTAGCCACAGCAATCCGACAACACAGAGAAATAGAAAGCATCCAGATTGGCAAGGAAGAAGATAAACTGTCCCTGTTTGCAGATGACATGATATTATACATAAAAAACCCTAAAGAATCCACTCCAAAAGTACTAGATCTAATATCTGAATTCAGCAAAGTTACAGGATACAAAATTAATACGCAGAAATCTGTGGCACTCCTATACACTAATGATGAACTAGCAGTAAGAGAAATCAGGAAAACAATTCCACTTAAATTGCATCAAAAATAATAAAATACCTAGGAATAAACCTAACGAAGGAAGTGAAAGACCTATACTCTGAAAACTGCAAGACACTCATGAGAGAAATTAAAGACAATACCAATAAATGGAAACACATCCCATGTCCATGGATAGGAAGAATTAATATTGTCAAAATGGTCATCCTGTCTGAAGCAATCTACAGATTCAATGCAATCCCTATCAAAATACCAACAGCATTTTTCAACGTACTAGAGAAAATCATTCTAAAATTCATTTGGAATCACAAAAGACCCCAAATAGCCAAAGCAATCCTGAGAAGGAAGAATAAAACTGGGGGGATTATGCTCCCCAACTTCAGGCTTTACTACAAAGCCACAGTACTCAAGACAGTTTGGTACTGGCACAAGAACAGACCCATAGACCACTGGAACAGACTAGAGAGCCCTGATATAAACCCAACAATATATGGGCAATTAATATATGATAAAAGAGCCATGGACATGCAATGGGGAAATGACAGCCTCTTCAACAGCTAGTGTTGGCAAAACTGGACAGCTACATGCAAAGAATGAAACTGCATTATTGTTTAGCCCCACACACAAAAGTAAACTCGAAATGGATCAAGGACCTGAATGTAAGTCATGAAACGATAAAACTCTTAGAAGACAACATAGGCAAAAATCTCCTGAATATAAGCATGAGCAACTTCTTCCTGAACGCATCTCCTTGAGCAAGGGAAATAAAAGCAAAAATGAACTCAGTGGACTACATCAGACTAAAAAGTTTCTGTATGGCAAAGGACACCATCAACAGAACAAAAAGGTATCCTACAGTATGGGAGAATATATTTGTAAATGACATATCCGACAAGGGGTTAACATCCAAAATATATAAAGAACTTACATGCCTCAACACCCAAAAAGCAAATAAGCCAATTAAAAAACTTGGCAGAGGATATGAAGAGAGAGTTCTCCAAAGAAGAAATTCAGATGGCCAACAGACACATAAAAAGATGTTCCACATCACTAATCATCACAGAAATGCAAATTAAAACCGCAATGAAATATCACCTCACACCAGTAAGGATGGCCACCATCCAAAAGACGAGGATGTGGAGAAAGGGGAGCCCTCCTACACTGCTGGTGGGAATGTAAAGTAGTTCAACCATTGTGGAAAGCAATATGGAGGTTCCTCAAAAAACTAAAAATAGAAATACCATTTGACCCGGGAATCCCACTCCTTGGAATCTACCCAAAGAATACTTCTCAGATTCATAAAGGCATATGCACCCCTATGTTTATAGCAGCTTTTTTACAATAGTCAAGATACGGAAGCAACCTAAGTGTCCATCAGTAGATGAATGGATAAAGAAGAGGTGGTACATATACACAATGGAATACTATTCAGCCATAAGAAGGAAATTAAATCCTGCCATTTGCAACAACATGGATGGAGCTGGAGGATATTATACTCAGTGAAATAAGCCAGGTGGAGAAAGACAAATGCCAAATGATTTCCCTCATTTGTGGAGTATAACAACGAAGCAAAACTGAGGGAACTAAATAGCAGCAGACTCAGAGACTCCAAGAAGGAACTACTGGTTACCAAAGGGGAGGGGTGTGGGAGGGCAGGTTGGGAGGGTGGGAAAAGGGGATTGTGGGGTATTATGTTTAGTACACAAGGTGTGGGGGAATCATGGGGAAAACAGTGTAACACAGAAAAAGCAAACAGTGAATCTGTGGCATCTTACTACACTGATGGACAGTCACTGCATTGGGGTATGGTTGTGGACTTGATAATATGGGTAAATGTAGTAACCACATTGTTTTTTCATGTGAAACTTCATAAGACTGTCTATCAATAATACCTTAATAAATAAATAAATAAATAAATAAATTTAAAAAAAGAAAAACTATTCTAGGTATTTCAAAACATAGGGATTTAATAAAGGGATTTCACTTATAACAACCTTTGGAAGAGTCAGGGAGACCGTCACCACCTTTCAAGTTGAGCAATTTTTCCAGCATCATTCGTAGAATGACTTTTCCTTTTCCACTGATCTGTGATGTTTCCTCATGTGAAAAGATAAACTGAGGCATATTAAACATTTTAAGAGTTTATATGAGCACAAATAGATTTGAATCAGTCAATGCCAAGGCAGAAGTGGTTAGGAGGGCTCCACTGACAGGAGCTGGGGAAAGACTTACATAGAGAAGAGGTGGAAGCAAAGCAAGGCCACTATTTGATTGGCCATAGGTTACGTGTTTGCCTTATTTGGGAAAGCCTCATTGGCTGTTTGTGATCCATTGTCCTTAGGTTTTGACTTCTTAATCTCCAGGCAGTTACAAGCAAAGTTTGAATTTGCGTGCAGAGGCCAGTAAGGCATCAGAACCACCTTAAGGTCTAATGGTCTCCTTATTTATTTAATTAAGCACTCATATTAAAAATAAGGTTTATTTCAAGACTATCTATGCTATTTTGTGGCTCTAAATTAAGATTATCTCTGCACTGTTGTGACTCTCCATTGCCTTTTTTTATTTAATATTTTTAGTATTATTATATGTTATAGCTGGTAAATGTAAGTCTTTTTTCATTATTTCTTTGTTTTCTCAAAAATTGCTTTTACATTAATTAATTTATTTGCTTCGAAATAAACTTGAAAAATTTTCTTTAGTGTTACTCTAAAAAGACCTCCCCTGGCATTTTTATTAAAATTGAACTGGATGGGAAATTATTCATGAATTCTGAAAGAAACATGTACCACATATAATGTTCAGTCTTTCCATCCAAGGATATTTCTGGATTCACTTATGTCTTTTTTTTAATAGTTTATTTTGGTATCATTAATCTACAATTACATGTGCAATATTATGGTGATTAAACTACCCCCTTCATCAGGTGCCCCCACCAACCCCATTACAGTCACTGTCCTTCAGCATAGTGAGATGCTATAGAGTCACTCCTTGTCTTCTCTGAGTAGTACAGACCTCCCCATGCCCCCCAACATTACATCTGCTAATCGTAATGCCCCTTACTCCCCCTTGTCCCTCCCTTCCCACCCATCCTCCCCAGTCCTTTCCCTTTGATAACTATTATTCCGTTCTTGGGTTCTGTGAGTCGGCTGCTGTTCTGTTCCTTCAGTTTTTTTCTTTGTTCTTATATTCCACATAGGAGTGAAATCATTTGATACTTGATTTTTTCGGCTTGGCTTACGTCACTGAGAATAACACTCTCTAGCTCCATCCATGTTGCTGTAAATGGTAGGATTTGTTTTCTTCTTATGGCAGTAGAATATTCCATTGTGCATATGTACCACCTCTTCTTTATCCATTCATCTACTGATGGACACTTAGGTTGTTTCCATTTCTTGACTATTGTAAATAGTGCTGCGATAAACATAGGGGTGCATTTGTCTTTTTAAAACTGGGCTGCTCCATTCTTAGGGTAAATTCCTAGGAGTGGAATTCCTGGGTCAAATGGTATTTCTATTTTGAGTTTTTTGAGGAACCTCCATACTGCTTTCCACAATGGTTGAACTAATTTGCATTCCCACCAGCAGTACAGGAGGGTTCCCTTTTCTCCACATCCTGGCCAGCATTTGTTGTTGTTTGTGTTTTGGATGTTGGCCATCCTCACTGGTGTGAGGGGATATCTCATTGTGGTTTTAATCTTCATTTCTCTGATGATTAGGGATGTGGAGCATCTTTTCATGTGCCTGTTGGCCATCTGAATTTCTTCTTTGGAGAAGTGTCTATTCATGTCCTCTGCCCATTTCTTAATTGGATTATTTACTTTCTGTTTGTTGAGGTGCATGAGTTCTTTATATATTTTGGATGTCAACCCCTTATCAGATACGTCATTTATGAATATATTCTCCCATACTGTAGAATGTCTTTTTGTTCTACTGATGGTGTCCTTTGCTGTACAGAAGCTTTTCAGCTTGATATAGTCCCACTTGTTCATTTTTGCTTTTGTTTCCCTTGCTCAGGGAGATATGTTCATAAAGGAGTCGCTCATGTTTACATCTAAGAAATTTTTGCCTGTGTTTTTCTAAGAGTTTTATGGTTTCATGACTTACATTCAGGTCTTTGATCCATTCTGAGTTGACTTTGTGTATGGGGTAGGACAGTACTCCAGTTTCATTCTCTTACATGTAGCTGTCCAGTTTTTCCAACACCAGCTGCTGAAGAGGCTGTCATCTCCCCATTGTATATCCAAGGCCCCATTATCAAATATTAGTTGACTGTATATGTTTGGGTTAATGTTTGGATTTTCTATTCTGTTCCACTGGTCTGTGGGTCTGTTTTTGTGCCAATACCAAATTGTCTTGATTACTGTGGCTTTGTAGAAGAGCTTGAAGTCAGGGAGCTTGATTCCCCCTGTTTTATTCCTCCTTCTCAGGATTGCTTTGGCTATTCGGGGTCTTTTGTGGTTCCATATGAATTTTAGAATTATTTTTTCCAGTTCATTGAAGAAAGCCGTTGGTAGTTTGATAGGGATTGCGTTGAATCTGTAGATTGCTTTAGGTAGTATAGCCATTTTGACAATATTTATTCTTCCTAGCTAAGAGCATGGGATTCATTTCCATTTGTTAGTGTCCTCTTTAATTTCTCTTAGGAGTGTCTTGTAGTTTCCAGAGTACAGGTCTTTCACTTCCTTCCTTAGGTTTATTCCTAGGTATTTTATTCTTTTTGATGCAGTTGTGAATGGAATTGTTTTTCTGATTTCTCTGTCTGTTAGTTCATCGTTAGTGTATAGGAAAGCAACAGATTTCTGTGTGTTCATTTTGTATCCTGCAATATTGCTGAATTCAGATATTAGTTCTAGTAGTTTTGGAGTGGAGTTTAGGGTTTTTTATGTACAATATCATGTCATCTGCAAATAGTGACAGTTTGACTTCTTCTTTACCAATCTGGATGCCTTGTTTCTTTGTTTTGTCTTACTGCCGGGGTTAGGACCTCCCGTACTATGTTGAATAACAGTGGAGACAGTGGGCATCCCTGTCTTGTTCCCGATCTTAGATGAAAAGTTTTCAGCTTCTCGCTGTTAAGTATGGTGTTAGCTGTGGGTTTGTCATAAATAGCCTTTATGATGTTGAGGTACATGCCCTCTATACCCATTTTGTTGAGAGTTTTAATCATGAATGGATGCTGTATTTTGTCAGATGCTTTTTCAGCATCTATGGAGATGATCATGTGGTTTTTGTTCTTCTTTTTGTTGATGTGGTGGATGATGTTGATGGATTTTCGAATGTTGTACCATCCTTGCATCCCTGAGATGAATCCCACTTGATCATCGTGTATGATCCTCTTCATGTATTTTTGAATTCGGTTTGCTAATATTTTGTTGAGTATTTTTGCATGTACGTACATCAGGGATATTGGTCTGTAATTTTCTTTTTTGGTGAGGTCTTTGCCCGGTTTTGGTATTAGAGTGATGCTGGCTTCATAGAATGAGTTTGGAAGTATTCCCTCCTCTTCTATTTTTGGAAAACTTTAAGGAGAATGGGTGTTATTTCTTCTCTATATGTCTGGTAGAATTCAGAGGTGAATCCATCTGGTCCGGGGGTTTTGTTCTTGGGTAGTTTTTTGATTACCGATTCAATTTCGTTGCTGGTGATTGATCTGTTCAGTTTTTCTGTTTCTTGTTTGGTCAGTTTTGGAAGGTTGTATTTTTCTAAGAAGTTGTCCACTTCTTCTAGGTTTTCCAGCTTGTTAGCCTATAGATTCTCATAATATTCTCTTATAATTCTTTGTGTTTCTATGGGGTCTGTCGCTATTTTTCCTTTCTTATTTCTGATTCTGTTTATGTGTGTAGATTCTCTTTTTCTCTTAATGAGTCTGGCTAGGGGTTTATCTATTTTGTTAATTTTTTCAAAGAACCAGCTCTTGGTTTCATTGATTTTTTCTATTGTTTTATTCTTCTCAATTTTGTTTATTTCTTCTCTGATCTTCATTATGTCCCTCCTTCTGGTGACTTTGGGCCTCATTTGTTCTTTTTCCAATTTCAGTAATTGTGTCTTTAGACTATTCATTTGGGAATGTTCTTCCTTCTTTAGATAGGCCTGGATTGCAATATACTTTCCTCTTAGAAGTGCCTTTGCTGCATCCCATAGAAGTTGTGGCTTTGTGTTGTTTTTGTCATTTGTCTCCATATATTCTTTGATTTCTGTTTTGATTTGGTCGTTAACCCATTCATTAATTAGGAGAATGTTGCTAAGTCTCCATGTATTTGTGAGCCTTTTTGATTTCTTTCTAAAATTTATCTTTAGTTTTATACCTTTATGATCTGAGAAGTTGGTTGGTAGAATTTCAATATTTTTGAATTTACTGAGGTTCTTTTTGTGGCCTAGTATGTGGTCTATTCTGGAAAATGTTCCATGTGCACTTGAGAAGAATGTGTATCCTGTTGCTTTTGGGTGTAGAGTTCTGTAGATGTCTGTTAGGTCCATCTGTTCTAGTGTGTTGTTCAGTGCCTCTGTGTCTTTACTTATTTTCTGTCTGGTTGATCTGTCCTCTGGAGTGAGTGGTGTGTTGAAGTCTCCTAAGATGAATGCATTGCTGTCTATTTCCTCCTTTAATTCTGTTAGTATTTGTCTCACATATGCTGGCGCTCCTGTGTTGGGTGCATATATATTTATTATGGTTATATCTTCTTGTTGGACTGACCCCTTTATCATTATGTAATGTCCTTCTTTATCTCTTGCTAGTTTCTTCGTTTTGAAGTCTATTTTGTCTGATACAAGTACTGCAACACCTGCTTTTTTCTCTTTGTTGTTTGCATGAAATATCTTTTTCCATCCCTTCACTTTTAGTCTGTGTATATCTTTGGATTTGAGGTGAGTCTCTTGTAAGCAGCATATAGATGGGTCTTGCTTTTTTATCCATTCTGTTACTCTGTGTCTTTTGATTGGTGCATTCAGTCCATTTACATTTAGGGTGATTATTGATAGATATGTACTTATTGCCATTGCTGGCTTTAGATTCGTGGTTACCAAAGGTTCTAAGGTTACTTCTTTACTATCTAACAATCTAACTTAACTTTCTTGTTAAATTATTGTAAACACAGTCTGATGTTTCTTTATTTCTCTCCCTTCTTATTCTTCCTCCTCTATTCTTTAAATACTAGGTGTTTTATTCTTTGCCTTTAGTTAGTATTTGGATGGCCTGCTTTCTTTGCTATGATTTTATTTTCTCTGGTGACAGCTTTTTAGCCTTAGGAGTGCTTCCCTCTAGAGCAGTTCCTTTAAGATGTCCTGTAGAGGTGGTTTATAGGAGGCAAATTCTCTCAGCTTTTGCTTGTCTGCAAATTGTTTAATCCCTCTGTCATAGTTAAATGATAATCGTGCTGGATACAGTATTCTTGGTTCGAGGCCCGTCTGTTTCATTACATTAAATATATCATGCCATTCTCTTCTGGCCTGTAAGGTTTCTGTTGAGAAGTCTGATGATAGTCTGATGGTTTTCCTTTGTAGGTGATCTTTTTTCTTTCTCTAGCTGCGTTTAATACTCTGTCCTTATCTTTGATCTTTGCTATTTTAATTATTCTCTGTCTTGGTGTTGTCTTCCTTGGGTCCCTTGTGCTAGGAGATCTGTGGGCTTCTGTGGACCACAAGACTATTTCCTTCCCCAGCATGGGGAAGTTTTCAGCAATTCTTTCTTCAAAGACACTTTCTATCCCTTTTTCTCTCTCTTCTTCCTCTGGTACTCCTATAATGCGAATATTGTTCCGTTTGGATTGGTCACACAGTTCTCTTAATATTCTTTCATTCCTAGAAATCCTTTTATCTCTCTCTGCCTCAGCTGCTCTGTATTCCTGTTCTCTGGTTTCTATTCCATTAACAGTCTCTTGAATCTCATCCAGTCTGCTGCTAAGCCCGTCAATGGCTTGTCTCATTTGTGCATTGTCTTTCCTGACTTCCGTCACTTCCTCCCTCAGCTCTTGCATATTTCTCTTCAGATCCGTCAGCATGGTTATGACTTTTATTCTGAATTCTTTTTCAGGAAGATTGTGCATTTCCATCCCTTCAGGTTCCCTGTCAGGTGTTGTCTGGGTCTGGGTGATCTTTGTATGTTCCATATTCCTCTGTCTTTTCATGACAATAGAAGTGGTTGCTGGTAGGTGCCATGTATGTCAGCTGAGCTCTTTAAGACTTAAAAATAAAAAAACAGAAAAAACAAACAAAAAAAAAAGAGAATGAAGAGAAAGAAAAGAGAAAAAAAGAAAGAAAGAAAAGAAAAGGAAAAAAAAACCGCCCACCCAGAGTGGATTCTGTAAGGATGCTGTAGGTGACGCTGTTGCTCCACCATTCTGCAGCCGTGGTTGTGCCGCTCTTTGTAGCTCTGGCTGGGGTGGAAACGAATGGGAGACTGTTGTTCTCTATATAAAGTTTCAGTGTGGCTACCTTTTCCCAGTCGTCATCCAAAGGGTCCAAAATTCCTCAGGACTCCAAGCCCACTGGGCTGAGCGTGCCAGGGCGGTCGTGTTCCCTAGCTGGACCCCCCCGCCTCTCCAAGACCACTAAAAACAGCGCATGCTTTTCTCTTGTCCTGGGGTGACGGCTGCACAGACCCGGGCGTGTTCCCAGCTCAAAACCTGCACCTTCTGCCTCTCCAATATCCAATGCACCACACGATGTGTGTTAGTGCTCCCGGCGCAGATCACCAGGGCTGGTTATTTCGCGGGCCCTTTCTTCCACTCCCTCCAGGCTCTGAATCCTCTCCTCCCGCCAGTGCGCTCGGGTGAGGGAGTGCTCGGGTCCTGCCAGGACGCAGTCCGTATCTTACCCGCCTCGCAGGGTGCTGAGTCCTCTCAGGTCCCGATGCAGGCTGTGCGTTGTGCTGTAAATTCTGGTCTGTCTTTTAGGTGTAGTTGTATTTGCTGTATTTTCATAGATTTATATAGTTTTGGGAGGAGATTTCCGCCGCCTTGCTCACGCCACCATCTTCCCGGAACTCCCACTTATGTCTTATTTTATATATATCCATAAATAAAGTTTTATAATTTTGAAAAAAAAGTGTTATATAAATGGAATCATACAATATATAACATTTTGGGATTGATTCTTTTTCCACTAAGCATAATACCATTGAGGCCCATCCAAATTGTTGCACATTATCAATAGTTCATTTCTTTTTATTGCTGTATTCCACTGTATGGCTATCCTAGGGTTTGTGCAACCATCACCCATTGAAGAACCATCACCCATTTGGATTACTTCCAATATTTGGCTCTTACAAGTAAAGTTGTTATGAATAATAGTGTACGCTTTTTTGTGTGGACATAAATTTCTATTTATTTATGCCAAAGAGTGTGATTGCTGGGTCATATGGTAAGCATATCTTTACATTTATGAGAAATTGCCAAACTGCTTTCCAGAGTTCCTGTGCCATTTTACATTCCAACCAACAGTGCATGAGTAATCCAATTTCTCCACATCCTCTCCAGTATTTAGTATTATCACTATTTTTAATTTTAGCTGCTCAAATAAGTTTGTAGTGATAACTCCCTGTGGTTTCCATTTCCTTTTCCCTAGTGACTAATGATGTTGAACATTTTTTCCTATGCTTATTTGCCATACATGCCTCCTCTTTGGTGAAATACCTGTTGATGTCTTTTGCCCATTTTAAAACTGGATAGATTGTGTTTTTACAGCTGACTTTTGAGACTTCTTTACAAATTATGGATATTAGGCCTTTTTGAATATATGGTTTATGTTGTGGGTTTAATTGTGTTCCCCAAAAAGACATGTACAAATCTTAAACCCCGATGTCTATGAATGTGACCTTATTTGGAAAGGGGGTCTTTGCAGATATAATCAAGTTAAGATGAGGTCATACTGGATTAGGATGGGCCCTAACTGAATAGCTGACATCCTTATAAGGAGGAAATTTGGGCACAGACACATAGAGAGAATGCCAGGTGACAAAGGAAGCTGGGATTCAAGTGATCCATTTACAGCTCAGGAGTGCTAAGGATTGCCAGCAACCACCACAAGATAAGAAGAGGCAAGGAAGAATCCTTCACTTTCAGCCTTCAGAGAAAGCTACTGACACCTTGATATTAGATTTCTGACCTCCAGAATTGTGAGAAAATAAATATCTGTTGTTTTAAGCTCCCCAGTTTCTGGAGATTTGTTATGGTGGCCCAAGAAAATGGACCCAGTTTGTAAATATTTTCTCCCAGGCTCTGCCTGGTATTTTCACTATCTTAACAGGATCTTTCCAGAGAAAGGTTTTAATTTTGATGAAGTCTAATTCATTAGTTTTCTTCATTTATGTATCATGCCTAAGCGTCATGTCTAAGAACTCTTTGCCTAGCCTTAGATCCCAAAGATTTTTCTCCTATGTTTTCTTCTAAAATTTTTAAAATAACTTTATGTTTTTGTTTAAGTCTGTTGTCCATTTTGATTAATTTTTGTATATGTGAGATTTAGATTGAGGTTCATTTTTTTGTGTGCAGATGTTCAATTGTTCTAGCACCATTTTTTGAAACTGCTGTCCTTTCTCTATTGCTTTGCTTTGCATCTCTGTAAAAAATCAATTGATCATGTCGGTGTTTGTCTATTCTAGGATCCGTATTCTGTTTCAATGACCTACGTGTCTATTTCTTTGCTAATACCACACTGCCTTGGTTACTGTAATTATATAGTAAGTCTTAACATTAGATAAATTGATTCCTTCCACTTTATCCTTTCTCAGAACTAATTTAGTTATTCTAGTTCCTTTGCCTTTCCATATATATTTTGGGATAACCTTGTCTATATCTACAAAACATCTTGCTGGGACTTTGAAAGGAAATGTATCAAACCTGTAGCTCAACTGGGGAGAAATTGACATCTTTATTATGTTGAGTCTTCCAATCCATGAACAAGGTATGTCTCTCAATTTATTTAACTCTTTGATTTCTTATATTAACATTTTATAATTTTCTGCATAGAGATCCTATGTATATTTTATTAGAGTTACATCTAAGTATTACATTTCCTCTGGAGTGATGAAAAATAGTACTGTATTTTTAATTTCCATTCCACATGTGTGTTGTTATTATATCAAAATGTGATGGAATATTGCATGTTGATTTTGTATCCTACAACCTTGCTAAGTCAATAATTTTACAAGCTTTTTTGTTGATTCCTTGGTATTTAATGTACACTGTGATTCAAGTATTTGTTCAATAATCAAGATACAAGCTTTCACAAATCTAGTGGCACATACTCAAAGAGGAAGTATCAGAACTATTGATGTCCCAGCTCAGAGTCATAATTCCACCTCCTCTTCACTCACTTAAGTCTTCTGAGAGTGGCAGCACATATGGGAATTCTTAGTTACAAAAATTTATTTTAAAAAGGGCCCGAGGGAGGAAAGAGCCCAGGGAGAAGTTAGTATTTGCATCAGGACTGAATCAGCAGTGGTAGAATGGAAGTACAGACAGGCAGAGGAAGTTTGATGGATTTGCAGTGCACAGAAGTCTTTCAAACCACACCTCCAAGCAGACAGCACAACCTACAACTGTTTCTGATGGCATGCCATGTCCATTCAACTCCCCTTAACTCTCACTCTGTCCCATTTTATGAGAGTCTCTAGACCTGAAACCAGTCAAAAGTTAATGAGTCAGTGCTCAGAAGGAATATATTCTCTGGTTGCTGAGGATAGCCATTGGCCTAGCCTCCATTGCCCTCCCCACCGCCCATAGCCCTTCTGCCCAGTGGCTCCCTCTATTTCACTACTCTTACTGGGAAGAAGGTGTGGCCTGAGGCCAAGGGTAAGGCCTCCTTTCCCTAACTCCGCCCACCCCCACTATTCCCTTCTTCCCTGCTACAGCACTGGGAGCAGGTAAGGGAGCCTTCACCACCCTGCACGGGGTCAGGCTTGGGGACTAGCCTTCAGGGGCACTCCTGGCCCCAGGCTTGCTTCACAATCCCACTATCAGCAAGAGGTATTCAGCCTCTTCTCAGGGGGAACCCCTTCAGCCCCTGTCCGAGGGAAGAGTTGGCACCTCACACCCCACTGGCTGGCCCCTCGCTCTCCTTGCTGCTAAGGCCCCCCCTTCCCTCTCTTTGGCAGCTTTACCTTCCTCCCTCCTTCTCCCTTCGGGCCACTCTCCTTCCCATTTGCCTTCCTTCCATTTTCTTCAGGTCTGTGAGACTGACTGTCATAGAACAACAGGCTGGAGCTCAGGATTAGAAGATGTGATGGCTCCCGAGGCACCAGTAAAATGCTTCCAGGACAGCAGCTCACTTTGCCTGGTAGTAGAGGCCTGTGCAGTCTGCCTTAGCTCCTGTTGGCTATGGGTGGTGGTCTGGTCACCCCAGAGCTAGACCTCCTGCAGGTGGGTAGGAACTCCGTGCTTTAAAAAGGTTCTTTTCTGTCTGGCTTCTAGAACATTCTCTGTTACCAGACTTGGCGCAAAAGTGGAAGAAGGGTCTTGGTGGGCCTGATATGTGTTAACTTCCTGTGTGTGTTTTAGCTGCCCGGGGCTTAGAGGGTCTGAGGAACACCAGGAGAGAGGCACTGTGGAATCAGGTAGGGCCAGAGACAATCAGGAGCAGGTGACACTGGACATGTTTGATGCAAACACCTGTCCTTTTCTTTACTTCAGGCCTGATGTAAAGGCCAGACCACAACAGGCACTCGGTGTAGGAGGTGGAGTCAATCTTTGTGCCAAAAGAAAAGGGACACGCTGGCAGCTGGAGGGAGGGGAGCACCATAGCAACGAAGAGTCTGGTGAGGTGCAAGAGAAATCCAGACAGGAAACTGTTAAAAGGTGTCCAAGTCAGTAAATTAGTTTATGGTTCCTAGAAGAGAACTCAGGAAGAGCAGATCTTGAACACCTAATATGCCCTGTACACCTACAGTGCTATATGTCAATTGTATCTTGATAAAACCGAAACAAAAAAGATAAAAGCTGAGGAAGGCTGCACTGCTTCAGAGGAAATACATTGGGACCCCCCTGGAGGAGGAAGCCCAACGCCATGAACAAGAGGAAGGAAAAGTTCCAGTCCTTTACTCCATAAGCCACAAAACAGCAACTGAAGGGTAAGAAACAGAAATTCAAAACAAGACCTCGGATCTGACTGTCTTGGAAATTCAAAATTCAATTAAAGATTATGTGCAGGTGGAAGATGGAAAAGAAAGCTGGTTGACTGCAATACCTCTTCAACATTGGCTTGAAGCCAAACTTGTCCTCCCCCTAGAGCCACCAAATGGTATCTCACCTGACTGGTTAGTTAGCAACATGTTTCAGACTTCTACTGATTTCTTACAAAGGGCCCATATTGTGGTTCCCATGGGAAGAACAGGCAAGGCAGGGCAAGCTGGTTTATGACTGGCTAGTTTGAATAATCTCAGTGGGCTCTGGGCATAGGGGCTGTCCCTGGCTGGCTGGTACCTGGCCTTGGGTGGTCGGAGCATGTAGAAAGTGGCCTGCAGTGGAGGGTTGGGGGTATGGACTCTGGATCGGGTGATCTGCATTGAAAAGTTCCTTGCTGGCTAGTTGGTATCCCCTGGGATTGGCTACGCTGTGAAGGACAGTTCTTCCAGGGGCATCAAGACCCCAGATGTCAAAGCATCAGAATACAGAACAGAAAAGACATGGTTGTTATGGACGGGACAACAGGGCAGCAACTTAGTGTAACCTGAACAAAAAAACCTCTTTGTATTATACTTGCAACTTTTCTGTACATTTAAGATGATTTTGAAATTAATAAAACAAGAGACAAGAAAAAAAGGACCCATCCAGAACACAATTTTTCCTGAAGAGGACCCTATCCTTTCATCTCCTACACTGGGTTTCGTGGCTGGACAGATAGCACCCCCAGCGGTACTCAGTACCCATGCCCTTTCTAACTAGGCCCCATTCAAAGAAGGCAGAAAATCATTGAGTAGAACTGGCATGGTCCAATAGGTCTACCATTTTGGTGAACACCCAGGAGAGAGAAATGCCCCAACCAGCCCTAATGAGGCTGCTGTTGAGGCAGACGCCTAACAGTTATTTTTAGAAGTGTTCCCCAATTATGGCTGCCCTAAAAGCAGCCATGGAGGGCTACCGGCAGCCCTAAGACCTTCCCAACCCCACGATCAACCAAATTTAAATGCAAAATAAGCCCTTTAAACAGAGGAGTGCTGATAATGGTACCAATAAAGGCTTCTAAGGCCAAAATTATAAGACCAGCAGAGGCTGGTACTGGAAACTTAGAGATTCAGGCTTCCCCAACCTCTGAGTCTCAGTAAAAACACTGTGGGAACCACAGGGCATCTTGGATCTGGCCATATAAATAGCCTGACAGATGTGCCACCAAACTGAAACAGTTTTACACGAGGTGACCTGAACTCCTACAGACCTTTTCTCCTGGGTGTCCCCTGCAGTCTGGGGTCACTGGCCGTGCACCTGGTTTCAGGGTCCCTTCTGCTAGCAGGTGGATTTTACATACTGAGCTGAGTATGGCAAGCCAGGACCTCCTACATGCAAGGATACTAATGAGAGTCCTGGTGTGGAGAGCTCAGTGTCAGGGGTGAATTGGGGGACAATAGAAGTGAGCCCAGTAAGTCGCTCCTAGCAAAATGACCAAACCATTTAACCAAACCTCTTACATCTGCCACGTCAGAAACTGTCAGAAGCCCCAGCTGTACTCACTTTGCTCAGGAAGTCCCTTATAAGACAACATGCCTTGATTCTTTTTAATCAACTCCCAATCCTCAGCCCACACTGGGATGACTGCCCCTGCATTATTCAAAAATTCTAGCTCTCCGAATCAGTTTGTCTGGTATGGATCCCTAGCAGTTGGATCTTTTAAAATCTCACAAGGTGCTTCCTAACATGCAGCAAGGGTTGAGATCAATGTGTGACCTGCAGATGTGCTAAGTCTGTGGCTGGTGGTCAAATTATCATTGCCTGGTAAGAAAGGAGGCCTGCAGATCACAGAACTGAGCGAGTGACTTCAAGAGCAGGATTGGGAGGATGGCAAGTGACCACCCTGATCAAATCACTGAGTGGGTGACTGTTCCCTTTTTTTTTTTCTTTTTTCTTGTGGAGATACAGCATTATGTCAATAGAATGATAACCACAGTGATCTTTCTCATGCTTTTCCCAGTGGAAACGCCACATCACAAGACACTTTGGGAACTCACTAGCTAATTGAATGAGTAATTCAATCTTCAGGAAATTAGAAGCAGCACAAACATCCTTTTTTAAAATTTCTATGTTGAGCTCAAGATGTTGCTTGGCACATACATTTGAGAATATGTCTATCTTGTTTATTTCTGAGTCCACAACATCTATTTCAATGGCTTATACAGAGTAAGCAGGTTCTCAGCGACAATTTGTTGAATGAATGAGTGAATGAATGAATGAATGAAGTGAACATGGCTCTCCACACTGAGCTTAGCTGCTAAAACATATTCTAGTTTAGGAATACATACATGTGAGGCAGATCTCTTGCCTTTATATTAGTGAGTTAAGGTTAACTTTAAAGCACTAGAAGAACTCCTGTACAAAATGATCCATTTCTCTTATGAACAATGCATACTTTTCCCTCCAAAGAAGATCAAGCAGAAAAATGAAAAGGCATTAGGTACTCCAGGCCCCTGCCTCCATGAGACAAAACCCCAAAAGTGCCCACACAGGAGAAAGGCAGGCAGGTGCAGAGTGAGTGGGTATATTGGCACACTAGAAAAGACACAGAAAGAAGATGCTAATGGGGACAGAGCAACAGCTTTTCCATCACTGTTTCTACCATTGCACAGAATACTTCCAGAGGTCCCTAAGCAGGGCCAGCCTCTGAGCTGTCTTCCAGCCCAGCACCCAAGCTGAGGATCACTACTGATGCACACTTTTCTACCACATGTCACCACCCACACATATCCCTTCCACATAGTTAAAGCTCAACAAGGATAGAAATGCTATGAGTAATTCCAGGCACCTGCCTCTGTAAAGGCAAGAGCACAGCTGCTGTACCCGAGAAAAGGGACCCCCAAACCCTCCCATTGGGGTAACACCTACAAAAAGGGAGCTAGCATAGACAGGGCAGCAGATTGGCCTCTTCTGTTCCCGCCTTTCTTTGTACTAATGCCAAATCTCCTTGCCTGGGCTATCCGACCAGGCACCCCACTGGGCTTCCTCCTAGACACCTAGCAAGGGGAGCATGTCTTTTGATCCATCCTCCTTAGTTAGTGCACAATTGCTTGTATTGGAAATAGATCTGACTCTGGAAAAACAGGAAAGCTAATGGTGTTTCCTGTTCCCAGCCTGCATAGAGGCCAAAAGGCAGCTTTTCAACCTGTCTTTCAGAGAGGAGATGTCTGCCGAGCAGTGGCCTGTGAATGAGGGCCTAAACCTCAGAGGGCAGTGACATGTCCTTCAACACTACTTGCTTTCTCTGGACCAGAGCTCCTTCTATTTTCCCCTTTGGCTTCCTTCCACCCAGCAAGCAAGGGAAGCAAGTCTTTTTGTCCATCCCCCTAATAATCAGTGTCCAGCTGCTGCCATGGGAAATACATAAGGCCTGAAGAAAAGGGAAGAGGTGATGGTGTTTCCCGTCCCCAGCTTCTAAGGCACAGTTGAAGCAGCCGAGTCTCAGCCTATCCAAGGGAGAGGAGTGCTCTGGAGAGCCTGCAGTCTAGACTTAAGAGGGCCAAGAGAAGAAAATAGAGTGCAGGAGAGTATGTAGAGAATATACTGATCCTTAGGCAAAGAAGATGAATCAGTTTAGGAAAAGTCTGAATCCTGTTTTCTGGCTTCTGCTTTTATCCTCCTGAGAATTACAATTACACATCCTTCAGCTTTTTACTCCATTGTGTCACTGCCACAGATTTAAGGATTAGGCCTGGCTTATTTGTTTAACACACCCTGAGAGATTGTGTCCCCTTCTCCATGGTAAGTTCAGCAGAAAGAGTAGAGCATTACCTAAATAGCTCACTCTGGACCTATAAAGTGACACAGTTGCTTTGGTGTACAAAGGAGCTAAAGAAAGGAGTGTGATAGACAGCTTTAAGCACCCAGACTGGGAGAAGTGGCATCTCAACTCTAAAGGACTCTAGGGTGGCTATGTTGGCAAATTGTTGTTCCACGTTCGCCACCTTAGCCCCCTTCTGTACTCATGATTGTTGCAATCATATAATTTTTTCAAAGTCTTCCAAGAGATCATCTTTGAGATTATGTAAGTAACTTGGCATTTAGATATGCACTCTAACATGTGGTGCACGCATGTAAGAGCGATCTATAAAACGGTTCATTTCATTATCCTTGTACAAAAATTACTAAGACAGGCTTGTTATATACTCTAAAAGACAAGGAAAAGGAGGTGGAGGGGAGTCACTTTGGCACTTTTTTTCTCATCCTGCCTCTGTTAACTAACCTCAAGTTAATCTGAGTATATTCGTTGCACATCCACCATGGACCCCTAGTTGGCTAAGGGCCTTGAGACCTGGACTGCCACCACAGTCCATGCAACCATCCTGCTAAATCACCTGGAATGCAGAACTGCCTCCCTAGCCTCACACCACTTCAAAGAGCAGGCCTGGCCAACTCCTCTGAGGGCCTGTCAGCCATAGGTGAATCCTAAATGGGAATGAAGAATGAAAACTTTGGTGTGTCCAGCAAACCATACTGGAAGCCATCTCCCGGGGGGCGGCCCACCTGGGAGGAGTAAAGGGC
>JAVSCE010008634.1:0-17380 GCA_032199065.1 Smutsia gigantea
AAATAGTGCTGCGATAAACACAGGGGTACATCTGTCTTTTTCAAAGTGGGCTGCTGCATTCTTAGGGTAAATTCCTAGGAGTGGAATTCCTGGGTCAAATGGTATTTCTATTTTGAGTTTTTTGAGGAACCTCCATACTGCTTTCCACAATGGTTGAACTAATTTGCATTCCCACCAGCAGGGTAGGAGGGTTCCCTTTTCTCCACATCCTCACCAACATTTGTTATTGTTTGTGTTTTGGATGTTGGCCATCCTCACTGGTATGAGGTGATATCTCATTGTGGTTTTAATCTGCATTTCTCTGATGGTTAGTCATGCGGAGCATCTTTTCATGTGCCTATTTCTGCCCATTTCTTAATTGGATTATTTACTTTATGTTTGTTGGGGTGCATGACTTCTTTATATATTTTGGCCGTCAACCCCTTATCAGATACGTCATTTATGAATATATTCTCCCATACTGTAGGTAGTCTTTTTGTTCTTCTGATGGTGTCCTTTGCTGAACAGAAGCTTTTCAGCTTCATATAGTCCCACTTGTTTATTTCTGCTTTTGTTTCTCTTGCTCGGGGTGATATATTCACAAAAAGTCGCTCATGTTTATGTCCAAGAAATTTTTGCCTATGTTTTTTTCTAAGAGTTCTATGGTTTCATGACTTACATTCAGGTCTTTGATCCACCTTGAGTTTACCTTTGTGTATGGGGTTAGACAGTAGTCCAATTTTATTCTCTTACATGTAGCTGTCCAGTTTTTCCAACACCAGCTGCTGAAGAGGCCGTCATCTCCCCAATGTATATCCAAGGCTCCCTTATCAAATATTAATTGACTGTATGTGTTTGGGTTGATATTTGGATTTTCTATTCTATTCCACTGATCTGTGGGTCTGTTTTTGTGCCAATAGCAAATTGTCTTGATTACTGTGGCTTTGTAGTAGAGCTTGAAGTCAGGGAGCATAATTCCCCCTGTTTTATTCCTCCTTCTCAGGATTGCTTTGGCTATTCGGGGTCTTTTGTGGTTCCATATGAATTTTAGAATTATTTGTTCAGTTCATTGAAGAAAGCTGTTGGTAGTTTGATAGGGATTGCATTGAATCTGTAGATTGCTTTAGGTAGTATAGCCATTTTGACAATATTTATTCTTCCTAGCCAAGAGCATGGGATGCATTTCCATTTGTTAGTGTCCTCTTTAATTTCTCTTAGGAGTGTCTTGTAGTTTTCAGAGTACAGGTCTTTCACTTCCTTCGTTAGGTTTATTCCTAGGTATTTTATTCTTTTGATGCAATTGTGAATGGAATTGTTTTTCTGATTTTTCTTTCTGTTAGTTCATCATTAGTGTATAGGAAAGCAACAGATTTCTGTGTGTTAATTTTGTATCCTGCAACTTTGCTGAATTCAGATATTAGTTCTAGTTGTTTTGGAATGGAGTCTTTAGGGTTTTTTATGTACAATATAATGTCATCTGCAAATAGTGACAATTTGACTTCTTCTTTACCAATCTGGATGCCTTGTATGTCTTTGTTTTGTCTGATTGCCGTGGCTAGGACCTCCAGTACTATGTTGAATAACAGTGGAGAGAGTGGGCATCCCTGTCTTGTTCCCGATCTTAGGTGAAAAGCTTTCAGCTTCTCACCGTTAAGTATGATGTTAGCTGTGGGTTTGTCATATATGGCCTTTATGATGTTGAGGTACTTGCCTTCTATACCCATTTTGTTGAGAGTTTTAATCAGGAATGGATGCTGAATTTTGTCAAATGCTTTTTCAGCATCTATGGAGATGATCATGTGGTTTTTGTTCTTCTTTTTATTGATGTGGTGGATGATGTTGATGGATTTTCGAATGTTGTACCATCCTTGTATCCCTGGGATGAATCCCACTTGATCATGGTGTATGATCCTCTTGATGTATTTTTGAATTCGGTTTGCTAATATTTTGTTGAGTATTTTTGCATCTACGTTCATCAGGGATATTGGTCTGTAATTTTCTTTTTTGGTGAGGTCTTTGCCCGGTTTTGGTATTAGAGTGATGCTGGCTTCATAGAACGAGTTTGGAAGTATTCCCTCCTCTTCTATTTTTTGGAAAACTTTAAGGAGAATGGGTGTTATTTCTTCTCTATATGTCTGGTAGAACTCAGAGGTGAGTACATCTGGTCTGGGGGTTTTGTTCTTGGGTAGTTTTTTGATTACCGCTTCGATTTCGTTGCTGGTGATTGGTCTATTTAGTTTTTCTGTTTCTTGTTTGGTTAGTTTTGGAAGGTTGTATTTTTCTAAGAAGTTGTCCATTTCTTCTAGGTTTTCCAGCTTGTTAGCATATAGATTCTCATAATAGTCTCTTATAATTCTTTGTATTTCTGTGGGATCCATCGTGATTTTTCATTTCTCATTTCTGATTCTGTTTATGTGTGTAGATTCTCTTTTTCTCTTAATGAGTCTGGCTAGGGGTTTATCTATTTTGTTTATTTTTTCAAAGAACCACCTCTTGGTTTCATTGATTTTTCCTATTGTTTTGTTCTTCTCAATTTTATTTATTTCTTCTCCGATCTTTATTATGTCCCTCCTTCTGGTGACTTTGGGTCTCATTTGTTCTTCTTTTTCCAATTTCAGTAATTATGTCTTTAGACTATTCATTTGGGAATGTTCTTCTTTCTTTAGATAGGCCTGGATTGCAATATACTTTCCTCTTAGAACTGCCTTTGCTGCATCCCACAGAAGCTATGGCTTTGTGTTCTTGTTGTCTTTTGTCTCCATATACTCTTTGATTTCTGTTTTGATTTGATCATTGACCCACTGATTAATTTAGGAGAATGTTGTTAAGTCTCCATGTATTTGTGAGCCTTTTTGATTTCTTTCTAAAGTTTAATTCTAGTTTAATACCTTTATGATCTGAGAAGTTGGTTGGTAGAATTTCAATATTTTCGATTTTACTGAGGTTCTTTTTGTGGCCTAGTATGTGGTCTATTCTGAAAAATGTTCCATGTGCACTTGAGAAGAATGTGTATCCTGTTGCTTTTGGGTGTAGAGTTCTGTAGATGTCTGTTAGGTCCATCTGTTCTAGTGTGTTGTTCAGTGCCTCTGTGTCTTTACTTATTTTCTGTCTGGTTGATCTGTCCTTGGAGTGAGTGGTGTGTTGAAGTCACCTAAGATGAATGCATTGCTGTCTATTTCCTCCTTTAATTCTGTTAGTATTTGTTTCACATATGCCGGCGCCCCTGTGTTGGGTGCATATATGTTTAAAATGGTTATATCTTCTTGTTGGATTGACCCCTTTATCATTATGTAATGTCCTTCTTTATCTCTTGCTACTTTCTTCATTTTGAAGTCTATTTTGTCTGATACAAGTACTGCAACACCTGCTTTTTTCTCCTTGTTGTTTGCATGAAATATCTTTTTCCATCCCTTCACTTTCAGTCTAGGGATATCTTTGGATTTGAGGTGAGTTTCTTGTAGGCAGCATATAGATGGGTCTTGCTTTTTTATCCATTCTGTTATTCTGTGTCTTTTGATTGGTGCATTCAGTCCATTTACATTTAGGGTGATTATCGATAGATATGTACTTATTGCCATTGCTGGCTTTAGATTCGTGGTTACCAAAGGTTCAAGGGTTGCTTCTTTACTATCTAACAATCTAACTTAACTTTCTTGTTACGTTATTGTAAACACAGTCTGATGTTTCTTTATTTCTCTCCCTTCTTATTCTTCCTTCTCCATTCTTTATATAGTAGGTGTTTTATTCTTTGCCTTTAGTTGGTATTTGGATGGTCTGCTTTCTTTGCTATAATTTTATTTTCTCTGGTGACATATTTTTAGCCTTAGAAGTGCTTCCCTCTAGATTATTCCTTTAAGATGTCCTGTAGAGGTGGTTTATGGGAGGCAAATTCTCTCAGCTTTCACTTATCTGGAAATTGTTTAATCCCTCCATCATATTTAAATGATAATCGTGCTGGATACAATATTCTTGGTTTGAGGCCCTTCGGTTTCATTACATTAAATATGTCATGCCATTCTCTTCTGGCCTGTAAGGTTTCTGTTGAGAAGTCTGATGATAGCCTGATGGGTTTTCCTTTGTAGGTGATCTTTTTTCTCTCTCTAGCTGCCTTTAATACTCTGTCCTTATCTTTGATCTTTGCCATTTTAATTATTATTATGTGTCTTGGTGTTGTCTTCCTTGGGTCCCTTGTGTCGGGAGATCTGTGGGCTTCTGTGGACTGTGAGACTATTTCCTTCCCCAGCATGGGAAAGTTTTCAGCAATTATTTCTTCATAGACACTTTCTATCCCTTTTTCTTTCTGTTCTTCCTCTGGTACTCCTATAATACGAATATTGTTCCATTTGGATTGGTCACACAGTTCTCTTAATATTCTTTCATTCCTAGAGATCCTTTTATCTCTCTCTGCCTCAGCTGCTCTGTATTCCTGTTCTCTGATTTCTATTCCATTAACAGCCTCTCACATCTCGTCCAGTCTGCTGCTAAGCCCTTCGATGGCTTGTCTCATTTCTGCATTGTCTTTCCTGACTTCCCTCACTTCCTCCCTGAGCTCTTGAATATTTCTCTGTAGATCCATCAGCATGGTTATGACTTTTATTCTGAATTATTTTTCAGGAAGATTGTGCATTTCCATCCCTTCAGTCTCCCTCTCTGGTGTTGTCTCGGTCTGGTTGAGCTTGGTCTGTACCATATTCCTCTGTCTTTTCATGGTGATAGAAGTGGTCGCTGGTAGGTGCCACGTGTGTCAGTTGGGCTCTTTAAGACCACCTCGCGGGGTGCCGAGTCCTCTCAGGTGCAGATGCAAGCTGTTTACTGTCCTGTATATTCTGGTTGCTCTTTTAGGAATAGTTGTATTTGCTGTATTTTCATAGATGTATATGGTTGTGGGAGGAGATTTCCACCGCCCTGCTCACGCCGCCATCTTCCCGGAACTCCCACACACTCATTTTTTGACCAGGCGTAACTAGCCCTCCTGGGCCTGTGACCGCTGCCCACCAGCTGTGCTGGTTCATCAGCTGCAGGTGGGGGTCCCCAGCTGGTCCATATAGTCCCCCTCATCGAGGACAGCTCAGGACTGAACCTCACTGGGCATGAGGAAGGCGCTGACTATAGGCAGCCTGGTGGCCACAGGGGCTCCCCGGGAAGGCCTTGGCTCCCAGAGTCTAAGCCAGCACATCAGGCCTGTAGTGAGACCCCACGAACCAGCCACAGGCATGGGGAGCTCTCTTCTGGCTTCTGGCCCACTGAGGATGGGTGCCCAGAGCCCAGCACAGGAGGGCGGTGGCCTGGAAGGATTTTGTGTGGCCCTTGCTGGGTCATCTTCCCTGGGGTCCTAACCTGGCAGGTCCCCATCCACCTACCAGGAGGAACACCCTCTGCTGCAGGC
The DNA here is from genome assembly GCA_032199065.1 of Smutsia gigantea. Lineage (NCBI taxonomy): Eukaryota > Metazoa > Chordata > Mammalia > Pholidota > Manidae > Smutsia > Smutsia gigantea. Next base: position 5,366 of record JAVSCE010008634.1, read on the forward strand.
CCTTCTTGGTGACCTGGTGCAGGCAGCCTTCACGGAGAAACTCCTGAAAGACATGAGGTCCCTTTGGGCCAGCTGAGGGCTGCCTCGGCAGATGGCAGGTGGCAGACAGAGGGCTGGGTTGGGGGACATCTCCGTCCGTGCTTCTCTGAGCCCCTCGCAGGCTCCGTCCAGCCCTCTGTGGATCCTTGTGCCTTTCCAGCTTTCATCTCTCCTGCCTGTTCCCCCTCAGCCACTGAGTCCTGTCTGGGGGCTGGCTACTCAGTCCCCCAGCTGCTGGGCACTCAGCGTGAGCTGGTATGCTGAAGGCTGCCATGTGAGCAAAGGGTGTCGTTCTTGCTGAGGGGAAGCTTCCGGAAGGTTTGGTCATGGAGTTGTCATCTGAGCTCAGCTCAGAGAAAAGCGACAGGAGCAGCTAGTGGGTGCAGAGGGTGGGACAGCCGCTCACGGGTGGCAATAGGTAGCGAGTGTCAGCTGCCACCCACGCATTGGCACTTGAGACAGGAGTCCTAATAGCACACAGGCTATCTGACCCCAGGAGTTGCCACCCCAGCAGGCTGGGTCCCGTGGTCCTCATGGAGGAGGGGAGAGCACTGCCTCTCCTGCTGAGGCCTGACTGCGCCCCACTCCGTGCGGGAGCAGGGCACGCAGGGCACACACTGGACAGGTCCCTGACCACCTACCTGGTGGCGGGAACTGAGTGTTCTTGCCTACTGCCTGTAGTTACCTTCAGATAAGTAGGAGTTTGTGTCCTGAAAACAGGACAGAGGCCCCCAGCCTTAGCAGCCCCCAGAAGACATGACAGGCAACCTCTACACAGACATACCCCTGGACAGAGCAAGACAGAAAATAGCCCGGTGGCAAGCACTGGTCCACTGGACCCGGCCCATCATTAGGCCTCGCTCCCACCACCTTCCTGGCCCTGCCCTTTCTGCTGCACAGAGCCAGCCTGCACCCCCAGAGCCAGACCCCGCACCTTTTAGAGCCAGCTCCCATGTCCCCAGACCCAGCCCGCACCCCCCGCCCAGCCCATCTCCTGTGGCTTCCCAGGCCCTGCCCACCTCCTGAGGCCCCCAGCCCCTCTGTCCCTTTGGCACCTCCTTATTAACTTCCTACCCAGTTAACAAGCCCTCCTCTTAAATTCCTCTGCTCAAGTAAGCAGGGTGGTTTCCATCTCTGACTGATATGCATATTTGGCTTAGAGGGACTAGGAACCCTGGGTCAGAAGACAGGACTTAAGGGATTTTGACTAAAAACAGCAAATACAGCCACACATGAATAAAGAGCCTGCTCCATGCTGGCAGTGGGGATCCCCAAGGCCCTCCATCTTGGAGAAGGGGGACAGCCACCCCCTCCCCACTCTGTGTCTGCTCTCCTTTGTTTCCCTTTACTGGCAGTCCCCTGGGGCCACCATCTCAAAGATACAATCAAGGGCCCTGCCAGCCTCTCAGGGAGGGGAGGGTGCTGTCCCGTTGGAGCCCCCAGGAGGGCAGGCCAGCTGCCTCAAAGTCAGAGTTCATCAAAAGCAACAAAAACACCAACAAAGTGTCCGCTCATGGGCCACGTTCTCTTCTAACGAGGCTGATGCAGAGATGTGACTCGCACGCCCACACTCAGATACCCGTATGTTTGTTGAGGCAGGAAACATCCCCTTGCAACTGGTAATATAAGTTTCTCATGTTGGCAACACTGAGTGGTGGAAAGCAAGTGACCTGGGAGACACAGGCCAGTGGGGCAGAGCTGAGAGTTCAGAGGTAAACCCACGCACACAAGCCTGAGGGTGCTTGACAAGGGAGTGCAGACAATTCGACAGGTAGTGGGGGGCGTGTCCACACAGCAGAAAATGAGGTGACCCACCTCACAGCACATGCATCTAAATGAGAGCCAGGACACAAAACTTCCAGAAGAAAACATGAGGGTAAGTCATGCATCCACCGGGCCCTGCACCCACCCCGGGCCCTCACCTACCCTGCCGCTTCCACCCGGGCCCCACCCACCCCGGGGGCACCCGCCCGGGCCCGGGTCCGCGCCTACCCAGGGCGCCGCAGTCCGCGCAGCGCGAGGTCCCCGGCCGTTGGAGCAGCTCCAGGACGGCACTCTGCCGCTCCTTGGCCATGGCCACGATGCCGCCCACCGCCACCGCCCCTGCGCCATCCTGGGAGGCCTCAGCCCGCGCCGGTACTGCATTCCTGCCGCCCCCCGGGTCGCCGCCGCGGCCGCCGAGCGTGTGCCGGCGCGAGCGGGTGAGCGGCCTCCTTCCGCGGCGCCCGCCCCCCAGCCCGCGCACCCTGGGACGCGCCCAGGAGGCCTCCCCGCTGCCCACCCATCCAAGCGCAATGCCACCAGCCACACTGGGGGGGCGGGGGGCTGCTGAGCGAGCCAAGTAGGTGCCGGCTTGGTGGGATCCTGCGTGCGGTCCTTCGGTCGGGAGCAGACGGGACACCAGGGGAGGCAAGGGCAGCAGCGCCTTGCCCCGTGGGCGCACTAGGAAGGCTGGCCAAAGGAGGGGGCATGTGCCAGGTGCTGGGGGCCAGGGCTCACACCATCCTTGTCCTGGGAGGAGACAGCAGGGACAAGCCTGTGTCCTGGGCACTCAGGCGCTGAAGGGCCCTCCCTCCATCCTTGGCAGGGACAGGACAGGGTGGGGCTCAGTGCCCTGGATAAAGCCCTCCTGCGTCAGCAGGCATTGGAGCCAGGCAGGAAGGTGACACGGGGAGGCATGCAGGTGGCCAGTAGCAAGAATGTGCCCTCTGCACACATCTATGTTTTCAACCCCTCTTCCATTTTGTTCCTGAATTATGGATGCAGCCGTACATCCCATTAAACACGCGATGTAATGGTGCTGACTGAAGAAAGGCTGTCACTCCCCCACCCCACCCCGCCAGGGAACTCTGAGCCCACCACTGTCACCAGTTCCTGAGCATCCGCCAGCTCCTCCTCATCTGCCCCTGGGCTTTTTGTGGCTGGTTGATTTCATTCACTAAACCTCACACACCCTCCACGCTCCTCCCTGTTCGGGGGCTGTGCTCTGCTGGAGGCGGTGGGACCGCGGCTTGTTCACAGCCCCCCGCTGAGGCCCATCAGAATCTCAGCCTCGGCCTTGCGGGTGTGCGGGGGGTTCCAGCAGCAGCGCTCCAGGCGCTGGGCAGTGACGGGACCGCCAGCTTGCCCTCCGGGGAGGCCGCACAGGCCGTGGCCTGCCGAGCATCGTGGGCCCAGGAGCCTCCATCTTTCAGGCAGAATGTGGCAGCCACCTCGGGCTGCACTTCCCATCACGAGTCCTGTGCACAGCGCGGCCTGACTGTCCACAGGCTGGAGCCTTGTGGGTAGACAGGTGCTGTTTTTGATCTCCAGGACCCAGGCCAGGGTCAGAATCTGCCACACAGCATGTGTGTGAGAATGTCACTTAGCAGAGTAACGGCAGTGACGAGCCACAGCCAGAGGAGGTCCTGTGAGCCTTAGGTCAGGCCCCTTCTCTGTCTTTCCCAACTAATCCTCACTTTACAGATGAGGAAAGGTAGCAGCTCCATCACTTGCCAAGGCCACACGTGGCTTATGACTTACAGGACTGGGATAAACGGACCCATATAAAAAGAGCCACACCCCGTACGAGGGCAGGTTGTCCGAGGGCCCAGAGAGGCCTCGCAGGAAGAGCGGGCAGAGGCGATGACATTGTCCAGTGCGGAGGTGAGAGTAAGGATTCGAGAACAGACACGTCAGGCCAGGAAGGGCGTTCTCTGAGGAGGAGAGCTGTGAGACCAAAGCCCGTGCCCCACACCCGCCTGCGCCCCAGCCCAGGCTTCCAGGTGGCAGTGCAGCCGTCCTGGGGTCCCTGCCGGGCCCACTCACGGCTGGAGTGTATGAGCACAGGATTCACACAGAATCCGGAAGGTAACAGCAGAGCCCAGGATGGGCTAGACCCACACCAGGGCTGGCCAAGGGCTGCTCAGGCCCGAGGGTCTGGTGAGGGGCCTGCACCAGTGTTCCTCCAGCACCTGCTCACAGCCTCCAGCCGGCAGGCAATGCAGGCCTTGCGCCTCCTGGGCCCCTGCCCTCTCGTTCCCCTCTGCCAGCCGCCCTGGTCTGAAGGCTGCACAGAAGGCTCCCAACCCAATCCCTCAACCATCTTCTGAGCCTGAGCAGGGGCTAAACAGGGCCTAGGGCCCACCCACCATGACACTCAGCTACGCGGAGCCGACCTGGGTGCCGAGCTCCTTGAAGGCAGGCTCAGTCCTCTCTGGCTCCCTCTGGGGGTCTGAAAAGCTGGTCCACGGGCAGCTGGGTGGGTCGCAGGTACACTGGGCCTGCAGCTGCCTGTGGGGTGGCCCCTCAGCACAGGCCAGGCTGACCCTCCTGAGCGAAGGCATGAAGTGGACTGAGGCTTCCGAGCCTGAGCCAGGCCTGGGACCGTGGAGGAAGTGGGGCTGCCCTCAGCCTGGCGCCTGGCCTCTCTGGCAGAACAGCCACTTTCCGAGGGCCACTGACAGGGGCACTGCCAGGCTCCATCCCTGTTGACACACAGCCTGTCACCAGCTCTCTGTTGAAGCTCTCCCAGACTCCCCAGGCAGAATACCCCAGATAAGGAGACAACCCTGAGGGCAGGATTTTTCCCTTGAGATGGCCAGATCCAGAGCCTGGTGCCCCATGCACCCTTGAGAATATAAAAAAGTGTTTCATTTTGTCAACCAGGTGGCGTCCTACCAGCTGGATTTCTAAGCCCTCCCAAGCAAGAACTGATGTGACTGCCAAGAAACCTCAGCGGTCAGGGAATCCCCCGGCCCTGGTGAAGCGAGCATGAGAAAATTTGGGCTTCCCTCCAGGCACAGAGGGCCCGTCTTGGGCATCCTGATGCTGGGGTGCCAGCCTTGCAGGACACATGCTCAGCTGGCCCTCCCGTCGGGGCTGTGCCGCTGGTGGGAAGACGGCGGGGCTCTCTGGGCACCATGTCCAGGCCTGTCACCGTCCCACGCTGAAGACCAGCCTCAGGCATCCGGGGGGACCAAGGATGTAGTGTGGGCAGAGACTTCAGCTCCTGAGGGAGCCAGGCTGCTTTCTGAAGGGGCAGGCACGCTCTGCTGAGGCTATGGTGTGGGCAGGATGGGAAACCGAGGCCAGGGGCTGAAGGTAGGATGGGGCTCAAGCGCAGACACCTGGCCATGGCACCTGCCAGCAGGCAGCAAGGTTTGCTCCAGGGCAGGGGAGCCACGCCAGGCCCCAGCTAGAGGCGGGCCCCGGAGCGGATGGGCCTGAGGGCAGGGCTCCGCCCGCAGGGTTTCCAGGTGAGCTTGTGTGTCGTGGGCTCACACTGTACCTGAACTGCTGCCCAAGAAAGACATGGAGTCGGAACCCTGTGAATCGCAAGCACGACCTTATCTGGCGACAGTCTACAGGTGAGCAAGTTAAGGTCTTGAGGGCAGGCCCTAAATCCAATGACCAGTGTCCTTATAAAGGGAGATCAGGACACACCCCCCAGGGAGATGACGGTGGAGGTGGGGTTATGTGTCCACCAGCCCAGGAACCCCAAGGGGGCCCAGACGCTGCCCGGGGCTGTGGGGCCTGGGCAGACCCTCCTTCAGAACCTCCAGGAGGGACTGCCCGAGCCCATTCCCCTGCAGACCAGGAGGGCTGAGCTCCTGCAGGTCCGAGCCGCCTCTGTGTGACCCCGGGGGACAGTGGCGTGCAAGCTGACAGTGTGCCTGGTTTCTTGGCTGTTTCTGCACAAGAGCTGGGAGAGCCCCAGCCATGGGCCGGCAGGTGCGGGGCCTCCTCAAGCCCCCTGCTTACCACCCATCTGGGCTCCTGAGCGGGACACACAGGCCGGGGCTGCCTCTCTTCCTGCCCCTCTGCCTCCTGCCCACTGGCTCGGCTCTCTGGGGGTTCTGCCCCTCAGGGGAGGGATGAAAGCGAAGGACATGGGGACCAACAACCCTGAATCCCTGCCGAGTCTGGGTGTATTTTCTTCCCTGGAAATCCGGGATGCTGAGGGCTGGCCTGCTCTCGCTGCCCCAGGCTCCCCCAGCCCCAGGCCCACAGGGTCCCAGCTCCCTGTGGGTCATACCTCCTCCCTCCTCGCTGGGAGGGCAGGGCCAGGGGAGATACCCTCTCTGCCACCCCCTTCTAGCTGGTGGGGTCCACACATGTCTGTTCCTTCAACAAATGGCGGACTGAGCACCTACTGTGCACCGTGCCCTGGCTAGGCCCTAGTCACCAGAGTTAGACAGAGTGGGGAGCACAGGGCAGGGGTGGCCGAGCCAGCTCAGGGTCTCAGGGCAGCCCCGTTGCAGGCACAGCCCCTGAGCAGAGACACCAGGAGGAGTCCCAGCATTTCAGGCCCGAGTGTAGGGCCCTGGAGCTATGGGAAGTGCAGGCCGGTCTGCAGGGCTGGGCCAGGAGAGCGACCCCTTCTGCCCTCGGGAGCCTCACAAGGGACAGGGAGGGCAGGCCCGAGGCTTGTCTGGGCATTGGGACGCCGAGGACTCAGGCTCTGTGACTGCAGAGAACACAGGAGAGGGCCAGAGAGGCAGCAGGGGCAGTCCACAGTGAGGAGGGCCTGAGGGGGTCGCGGGAAGGGGCAGGTCGGCACAGAGTGAGTGCCCAATACAACCTCGCTGAGTGAATGGAAGCAAGTTGGGTGTCGGGGCCATTGAAGTGGGGCCTGGAAGGTGGGGAGCTTTCTCTGCTCTTGGGTACCAGCTGTCACAGGGCCACCCCATCCTCCCGTTGCTGCATCTGCTGGTCTGGCTGCGGCCAAGAGGCACCCAGAGGGTCGTGGGTGATGGTGGGGGTTGGCATGTGTCTCCCTGGGCTGGGTGCCACCCCACTTTGGGGGTTTCCCCTCGGTGAAGGGCAGCTGGTGTGCGTGGAGAGCACACAAGTGTGGAGCCTCAGAACAGTTATTCCCCTGGGCTATTTGGACACACCCTTTTGTGCGTGTGCATGTGTGTGTGCACGTGCGCACGCATGTTATGTGTGGCATTCCAGAGACCGCCCCTGTGACTCAGCCGGAGAACATCGCACTGAGCGGAGTCTGGACCCCCAGCCTGGGAGGAGTGCTGCCCAGTGTGCAGAGACACCGGCCCCAGGAGAGGGCAAAGACTCGTCCGAGGCGTGCGTTTGATGCCAGGTCACAGACACCTGACCACAGTGGCTTAAGCAAAGAGGGGTTTATTTATTCCTACAAGAAAAAGCCTGCGGGTGGGCAGCGGGAAGCTGGGGCTCAGCAATGCCCTTAGGGACTTGGCTCTTTCCCTCCCTGGGTCGGTTTGCTTTTAAGTTTTTTTTTTAATATAATTTATTTTGGTATCATTAATCTACAATTATATGTGCAATATTATGGTTATTAAACTACCCCTTCATCAGGTCCCCCCACCAACCCCATTACTTAAGTTTATTTTTAAAATTATTTTCTTTAAAGTTTATTTTCATATGTTCAAAAAACTGTGCAGTATTCACCCCTACCTAGTTTCAGAGCATTTCAAAAAGAAAATCACCCCATGAAGTAATCATATACCCCATTCCCACCCCCCCAACCCCCTGGCAAGCACGGTTTTACTTTCCATCTACAGATTTGCCTATTCTGGACATTTCATACAAATGGAATCATATAACATGGCTTTTGTGTCTGGTTTCTTTGACTTAGCATCATGTTTTCAAGGGTCATCTCTATTGTTGTGTAGGTCAGAATTCTATTCCTTTTTATGGCCGACTAATATTCCATTGTAGGGGTATAACACCTTTTGTTTATTTTTCATGAGTTAGTGGAAATTTAGGTTCTTTCTACTTCTAGGCTACTAGCAATGCTGCTGTCTACAAGTGTGTGTGTGAACTGTGTGATCAGCCCTCCTGGCTGAATACCTAGGAGTGGGACTGCTGGGTCATAATGGCAATCCCATGTCTAACATTTTGAGGAACTGCCAGACTGCTTTGCAAAGTGGATGCACTGTTTTATATTTCCACCAGCGGTGGGGTGAGGATTCTAGTTTTTCCGCATCCTTGTCAGCACTTGGTATCATCCATCTTTTCTGTTATAGCCATCCTTGTAGGCTATAGGGGAAGCATTATCTCATATGATCTTGATTTAGCTTATTGGATTTTGTCTTCATGCTATGCCTCATGGTTACAGGTGGCTACATCCCCTCCAGCCCTTACACCATGGTCCACATGGAGAGGAGTTAGGGCACTGACATCTACTCTCAAAGCCTTGCCTTCATGGACACTCTCCTCAGGGACTTCTCCAGTATCAGGCAGGTCAGGCCTCTATCATACAGTATTCCCTAACTGCAGGGACCCAGGAAGCTGGCCCCTCAGTCTGAGCGGGAAGAAGGGGGCTGGGAATGCTCGTGGGTGAGCACTGCCCCTCGTTGCCCCTCGTGACCCAGACCAGTGTGGCATCTTCACTTCTCCAGGAGCAAGGAGGAGGATGTGGAGCTCTCAACAGGTAGGATAGGAACTTAGATCATGGGCGCCTGATTCCACTGCAGCTCAGAGTCTCCATTGCCCATCAGAGGCCCCTGCTCTGGGGCTTGGGGTGCCCCACTTTGTGGACAGCAGTATCAGTCACATCCCATGCCACCCAGATTCCCCTCCCCATCCAGAGGCCTTTTTCCACTCAGCCCAGGAAGCCTGTAGCCCGGGGCTCACTCAGTGCTGCCTCAGGGCCTTTGCTTCTCCGAACCTCCAGCCCAGAATGAGCTGCGGGAGGGCTAACCTTTAAAATTGGCCAGGGCTGGTCTCATACATGGCTGGGGGGAATATTAAGTGGTATGGCCATTTATGGAATGCAGGTTGGCCATTTTTATTTACTTACTTTTATTGACATAATCATACCATAATTCATGATTTTAAATGTTAAGTGGATTTTCATATATTCACAAGGTTATGCAATTGTCATCACTGTCTAGTTCTAGAAACTTTTGTCACCCCTAAAAGAAACCCTGTACAGTGGTTGACTCCCCATTTCCCCCAACTCTCAGCCCCCTGGTGTCTCTGTGGATTTGGGGAAGCTTTTTATAAAGTTAAGCATACTGTACAACCCAGTAAATCCATTGCTATGTATTTACCCAAGAGAAATGAGAACAGGCTCACATAAAAACCTTAAGAGGAACATCTATAGTGGCCTTATTCGTAATTGCCTGAAATGGGAGTTAGTGCCCTAACTCCTTCTCTCCATGTGGACCATGGGTGTAAGGGCTGGAGGGAATATAGCCCCCTTGTGACCAGGAGGCATAGCATGAAGGCAAAATCCAATAAGCTAAATGTCCAACCATGGTACGGAAGAACAAAGTGGTATATCCATTCTGTGGTATACAGGTCAACAATGAAAATGACCAAACTCAGTAGAGAAACAGTATGGATGAATCACAAAAGAAATAAGCTGAGTGACAGGTGGCAGACCCAGAAGGCCACATCCTATATGATTACATTTATATGACATTTTGGAAAATGTAAAACTAGGGACAGAAGCACATAGAGGGTTGTGTGGGGAAGGTGGGTGCGTTGAGGAGGGGTATGGGGGAATTTGGGGCGTGGATAGATTTGTGTCTTCATGGCGGTGGCAGTTATGTGGGTTTGCACTTGTAAAAACTCATGGAGCTGTACATCAAAGAGACTGAATTTTACTAGGTGTATATTATGCCTGTTTTGAAAAATCAGCCCGAACTTGGAACCAGCCTTTCCAAATTGGCCCCACATAGGGTCACCACCCCATTTGTTCTGTTTGATGCCCCTTTCCATTTCACGTGTCACCACTGAGTTTGGTCAGCCTTTCAGGATGGCTAATGTGACGTGCTGGGTCGGGGTCAGATCTGCATGGCCCGCTCCTGCCACCTTCCTCAGGCATCCTTCTCCCCCACCCCGTTCCTGAGCCTCCCAGATGGGATATACCATGTGCGTTTGAGCCATGAACTGTTAGATCTGGAAGGGACCTCAGAATGAAGGTCCCTGTGTTGTGGGGTGACTAACCATCCTGGTTTCCCTGGAACTAGAGGGTCTCCCAGGACAGGGGGCTTCATTTACTAAACCCAAGAGGGTTCCAGGCAAACCAGGCGGGTTGGTCACCTTGGCTGTGCATCAGCTGCACATTCGATGGGCTGGTCCTCCTGTTCCCTGCATCCCGGCAGGCGTGCGGAGGACAATCCGGCCACTCGTCAGTAGGAAAGGACCAGGCTTAAGGACAAGTCCCTTTCTTGTTTCCAGGATGGAATGATGTAAGCAGGGAAGGCGACTTGCACAGACACTCACCCCAGACATCCTGACAAGCATCCAGGGGGCCGAGGCTGGGTCCTGGGATGCACGGTTGGGTGGCCTGTCCAGGACACCTGACTGACCAAGCGGCCTCTGTGAGTTTAAATATGTCCAGAGTCGCAGCCTTCCACATTGTTTTTATTTTTATTTTTTTGTATTTTATTTTCTTTTTTGATATGATTAATGTACAATCACATGAGCAACATTATGGTTACTCGACTTCTCCCATTATCACGTCCCCACCACACACCCCATGACAGTCACTGTCCATCAGCGTGGTAAGATGCTATAGAAGCACTACTTGTCTTCTCTGTGTTATACTGCCTTCCCCGTGCCCCACCCCCTACATTATGTGTACTAATTGTAATGCCCCTTTCCCCCCTTATCCCTCCCTCCCCACCCATCCTCCCCAGTCCCGTTCCCTTTGGTAACTGTTAGTCCATTCTTGGGTTCTGTGAGTCTGCTGCTGTTTTGTTCCTTCAGATTTTTCTTTGTTCTTATACTCCACAGAGGAGTGAAACCATTTGATACTTGTCTTTCTCTGCCTGGCTTACTTGACTGAGCATAATACCCTCCAGCTCCATCCATATTGTTGCAAATGGTAGAATTTGTTTTCTTCTTATGGCTGAATAATATTCCATTGTGTATATGTCCCACATCTTCTTTATCCATTCCTCTACTGATGGACACTTAGGTTGCTTCCATTTCTTGGCTATTGTAAATAGTGCTGCGATAAACCTAGGGGTAAATACATCTTTTTCAAACTGGGCTGCTGCATTCTTGGGTAAATTCCTAGGAGTGGAATTCCTGGGTCAAATGGTATTTCTATTTTGAGTTTTTTGAGGAACTTCCATACTGCTTTCCACAATGGTTGAACTAGTTTACATTCCCACCAGCAGTGTAGGAGGGTTCCCCTTTCTCCACACCCTCGCCAACATTTGTTGTTGTTTGTCTTTTTGATCGTGGCTGTCCTAACTGGTGTGAGGTGATGTCTCATTGTGATTTTAATTTGCATTTCTCTGATGATTAGTGATGTGGAGCATCTTTTCATGTGCCTGTTGGCCACCTGAATTTCTTCTTTGGAGAAGTATCTGTTCAGCTCCTCTGCCATTTTTTAATTGGATTGTTTGCTTTTTGTTTGTTGAGGTGTGTGAGCTCTTTGAATATTTTGGATGTCAACCCCATATCAGATATGTCATTTATGAATATATTCTCCCATACTGTAGGATGTCTTTTAGTTCTACTGATGGTGTCCTTTGTGTATAGAAGCTTTTTAATTTGATATAGTCCCAGTCGTTCATTCTTGCTTTTGTTTCCCTTGCCCGTGGAGATATGTTCATGAAGAAGTTGCTTATGTTTATATTCAAGAGAGTTTTGCCTATATTTTCTTCTAAGAGTTTTATGGTTCCATGACATACATTCACGTCTTTGATACATTTCGAGTTTACTTTTGTGTATGGAGTGAGACAGTAATCTGGTTTAATTCTCTTGCATGTACTTGTCCAGTTTTACCAACCCCAGCTGTTGAAGGGGCTGTTGTCATTTCCCCAGTGTATATCCATGGCTCCTTTTTGGTATATTAATTGGCCATATATGCTTGGGTTAATATCTGGGGTCTCTATTTTGTTCCACTGGTCTGTGGGTCTGTTCTTGTGCCTATACCAAATTGTCTTGATTACTGTGGCTTTGTGGTAGAGCTTGAAGTTGGGAAGCGAGATTCCCCTGCTTTATTCTTCCTTCACAGGTTTGCTTTGGCTCTTACGGGTCTTTTGTGGT